>MNCI01022896.1:20295-31306 GCA_015680685.1 Gnetum montanum | reverse complement strand
AAGGTACATCCTTTTTCGTTAATTCCACCAATGGTTTGGAAACCTATAGTAACCAGTATGTCCAAGGAATGATCAAATATCTTTGACAGTTTTCGGTTGACAGGTAATTCCTTGGATAATTTTGATTTTCTTGAGGTGTACCTCTATCTCTGTGTGTGAGATTTTGTGGCCTAGTACTATGCCTTCTTGAACCATCAAATGGATTTTCTGCTAGTTGAGCCTCAAATTGGTTTCTACACATCTTTTTAACACTTGCTCCAACTGGTCTAAGGCTTGATCAAAGTTTGCTCCATAAGTGGAGAAGTCGTCCATAAAGACCTCCACACCATTCCTTGTTTTTTATTGGAATATGCTTAGAACTAGTCATTGAAATGTTGCAGGGGCATTGCACATGCCAAAAGAAATCTATTTATATGTGAACGTTCCCCAAGGACTGGTGAATGTAGTCTTGGGTTGGTCTTCTAGGGCTATTTTTATTTGGTTATATCTGCTATATCCATCCAGAAAACTATAATAGTAATGCCCTGTGATCATGTCTAAGACTTGGTCAACAAATGGTAATGGAAAGTAATATTTGAATGTTGCCATATTTAGTAGCTTGAAATCTATGCACGTCCTCCATTTGCCTTCCTTTTTAGGCATAATAACTAAGGGGCTAATCCATTCACTATCAGCAATGGGGTATATGAACCCAGCCTTGAGAAGCTGTTCGATTTCTTCCTTAACTACTTGGTTCAGCTTAGGGTTCAATCATCTCTGTGGTTGTCTTCAAGGCTTCGTGGAGGTATCAGTGTAAATTATATATTGGCATATCGTAGGATCTATTCCAGTTAATTTGGGATATAACCAAGTGAAGGATTTCGACCATTTATTTATTACCTTTAGCAGTTCTTTTTCCTGTTGAGGAGCAAGCTTAGCATTGATAATTACTGGTTTTTCATTTTTAAGGAACATGTATTCCATATCAATGGACAATGGTTTTAGCTCGAGGGGCTTCTGCTTAAATTTCTCAAGGATTTCCTACTTCCCCCAGTTTATATTCTCAAGGTTAAGACTTGGAAGTTGGCGATGGGTTTCCTCTAATGCATCTATGCTATCAATGTAAGTACAAGTCAAACTNTGGAGGCAGCTTCCAAGCCTTGTAGATTTCTTGAGAAATCAAGTTGGTACCAGAACCTGAATCCAAAAGAGCCTTACACGATGCATTTCCAGCGATTTGTAAGTATATCAGAGGACTCCTAGGATCAAAGAATTTCCTGGGAAGGTGGCTGTCTTTGATCTAATCGGTGATGGCATGTGTTAGCATGACCATATGCGTTGAGTGCAGTGATTGGGTTGAAGGGGGCTTCGAATTCTTGATTGATACTGAGGCATCAAAGGAATCAGCCACTTGTGATTGCAAGGGCTTGGTTGGACTGTTGGTTCTAAAGAAAGGTCTTTTCTTCATGAACCAATAGTAGGTTGAGAGTTAACAACCCTCATGGCGTTACGTTGCTGTGGCTAGGTAGGGATTTCACCTTGCATTGCAAGAGTAGGTGGTAGTCGTGCTATTGGTGGGAGAGATGCAGTCGGATGGGAAGGATGTTATGCTTGTGAAATATTGCCTCTAGAAGAGGGAATCCCATAATATTCATGGGATTGGTAGTGAGGTTGAAGAGTGACATGACCAATAGAGTCACATGGGGAGATTGGCTACTGCACATAATATCCGTACAGGTTAGTTATCGGTAAGGATATTATTGCCTTGGTGGTGGCATTCCCCATGATTGTGGATGCTGCCGCTATTGATATTGCTGAATCGGTTGTGGTGGAGTTCCACTGGGATAATATGTTAAAGGTTGGTGGAATTGCCTTGGGTTACCTTGAGGATAAGGTAACCTTCAGGGTGTTTGCCTTTTGTTTAATCATGGATTGAGTGCATACACCCTAGACTCCTGCAGATGTGAGAATACATGGCAACATCCCTTAGGATGGTCATATTGACATATCTCACATCCACTATCATTGTTTATTTTCAAATCCACAACCTCTTGAATGATGGCAACTTTTCCCTTACCCTTGCTACATGCATGTTCAACCTCTTTCTTTTTTATTTTCTCACTAGCTTACTCTCTAGACTCCTCTACTATTTTAAGAATAGTTTGAAATCTATTGTCTAGGGAATCCCACATTTGGTCTACCTTTGCCGAAACTTCTGATGTCATCCTTTGGATAGGCAAAGTTTTCCTATTCACCATATCTTTGAGTGGTGACTCTTTTTCATCCTCACAAAATCTTACTCCCCTCTTTCGAAGGGAAGGATCTCAATTATACTCTTCTACATTTTCTTTTTTTTGTAGCTCACCTTCTTCCTTACCAACTTGCTCTAATAGTCTTTTAATTTGATGGGACCTAAGCTCGGATAGTCTTCCTTGGGCATAAGTCCCAAGGGTTCTTCTCATTTCATGCATAAGCCCATTCACAAGATGGCACAGTTGATCCCTTTGTGAATAACCATGGCTAAGACAATGATGTAACAGTGCATAGTATCGGCCCATGGCAGCATCCAAGGGTTGATATGCTCCTTTTTTCTAGCCTTGGATTTTCTTTTGCAAGTTAGACACATGGGAGTACATTTGGTACTTGTCATTAAATAGTTCTAACATAGTACTTCACCTACAAATGGATTCCGGTTTTAAAGAGCAGTACAAGCTTTCCTCTTCTTTAACTAATGTTTGTGAGAACAACATAAGTTTTTGCCATTCATTATCTATGTTCTGTAAGGCACATGCATCATGGAATGCTTGTAAATGATTCTAAGGATCAACTTTGTATCCCCCTTCAAATTGTGGGATGTTGTTCATATCTAATCTCTTGATCCTACTATCTTTCTGATACCTTGTTGGAATTCTATCAACCTTAGTTATGTCCAACATACTTCAAGTAGTGAGGAGGGATTCATCATGATTGTCTCGTCCATGGTGTCTATGATGCCTATGTTGTTCCCTACTCTCCCTTCTTCTATGTCATGACTCTCTAGAGTGACCTCATCCCCTTTCTTGGCTATTTCGTCTATGACTTTCACTTTGCCTACCTTTATCACCATGGTCTTTTTCTTTATGATTGCATCCAGATATTGAAAGAGAGGTTGAAGGAGATGATGAAGATGAAGAAGAAGGAGAGCCATCATCATGACAGTGTCTGCTACCTTCTCTTTTGCAGTCTCAGCCTCGATCATGATTGCGATCAAAATGTCCACCTTTATCATGAGTTCGTGTCCCTTTTTCATATCCTTTATGCTCGTGGGTATCAGAACCTAGGTTATAAATAGTGGAATGAAGGTTCTAATACACAACCCTTTGGTCAAAGTCAAAGGGAGGAACATCGTTATGTGGGTGACTACCTGAGGTAAGTTCACCATCCTCATTTTTGCTTAAGGCATGTGGGGCATCGTGGAACCACTTACCCTTCAAGGACTTATGATGTCTCTCCTATTGCAAGTCCCTTTATAGTTGTGCCTTTGTGGGATAGTATTCTCTCGAGTCATGGTCTTGCACAACGTATTCTGCGTGTAAGTGCAGCATGCCAATTCGTGTGAGAACACAAAGAAGCATGTTGGGGACTGAATGATCGGGAGGTAACACTATGTTACCTTCTAAGTCTCACCAACACAGTTGTTCATCTTGATGAAGGATAAAGGTGAAGTCTGGTATATACTCATCGGGATGAATATATACCACTTGAACTTGTTGAGGGATTGGTAGATCAACGTCATGTGTATTACACTACCAACTATTTCTTGTTTTAAACTTAGGTGATGAGGTGCTTTCATACAAAGAAGGAGACATACTTGTCTGTTTAGTGTGCAATGTATTCTTGTTTATTATTTTCTAAACCAACCCTAAGGGTTCATTCCAATGATGTGAATGATTTCTTATGTTCTAGTTAGCGCACAAACAACTAAGTCCCTGACAATGGTGCCAATGATGAGTGGCAAGGTACCCCTACGCTCAACCATACAAATACGAGTGTTTTACGCACGATCGNAATAAAGCTTATCAGCTAGTGCCTCAACAATATTGAATTGTATATACTCATTGATGAGTGGCAAGGTACCCCTACGCTCAACCATACAAATACGAGTGTTTTACGCATGATCCNTGTATGGTTAAGTAAGTTTGAGGCATATGATTTTTATATCTTTTATGTTTTTATGTCCTATGCTAATAAGGGAGAAGAGAGATAACTATGTGACTAATTTATCTTAACTACTCATTAACTAAGTTTTAACTAATCCTAACACCAGCATCCATTCTTACTTGCTGTACGCATCCTAAACAAGTGCAATACTACTAANGTTTTAACTAATCCTAACACCAGCATCCATTCTTACTTGCTGTACACATCCTAAACAAGTGCAATACTACTAAGATTACTAAACACTAATCATTACTAGGTTACCAAGTGTTACACACATGCTCGAAGTGATCGTACTGAGTGTAATTTAACGATTTGCATAATTGATCAAAATAAGTTGCTACACTAATAACATAAATGTAAAGTGCATAAAATAAAATAAAATAAAATAAATGCATAAAAAAATAAAATAAAAAAATGGGTAAGAAAACAAATCTCAAGTGC
Source organism: Gnetum montanum (assembly GCA_015680685.1). NCBI lineage: Eukaryota > Viridiplantae > Streptophyta > Gnetopsida > Gnetales > Gnetaceae > Gnetum > Gnetum montanum. The sequence continues at coordinate 26,686 of MNCI01022896.1, read as the reverse complement.
TACAAGGATGAATAAAAGAACTCGTCTTTATTTCCATACATAAGGTGTGCTTAGGTACACAATACTTGAATAAAAATCTATCCACACTTAGACCTCTTACTGTGCTACAGGCACTTGGAAAATACTTTAACTTTCAAACAGACTACAAGAGTTTCAATTGTGCTCCTGGGCACTGTATTTATAGGCTTGGGAGCAACTACTCTAATAAGTAGAGTAACCACTCTAATAATTAGAATAAACCGTTAGAGTAACCGTCACCCACGTGCACCACCTGGAATGGAATGTTGCTGCCATAGAGAGAAAGAGGGAGTTAGTAGGAGGACCACCTGGAATGGAATGTTGCTGCCATAGAGAGAAAGAGGGAGTTAGTAGGAGGAAATAGAGAGAAAGAGAGATTGCGTACCGCAATTCGCATGGGGCAGCAACCATAGTTGCTCGAAGCATCCACCCACCCATGTGTGTGCCACTGAGATAAGATGCTGGCCCCAAAAAAGTTACACATCTTGCATGTAGATAGAAAGAGGAGAGAGAGAACCCTCCTGTTATTGCAAGGAAGACCCCCAAGGATCCGTGACCTGCTGACTCCTCCCTGGACCCTCCCAGAAGACCAGCGTAGAAGCCCCCTTGATGCATCTCTGATGCGTGCAGTCCGCCAAGGCTGTTAGGCCAAAAAAAGAGAAGAAAGAAACTGTTGCCTGCTGGTTTCTTGGTTGCCCATTCTCCCTGGCCCTGCCACGATGACCAGGCCCCCTCCAGACCCTTGTTTTATAGCCGTGTCTCCGCCACACGCCGGTAACTGCAACGCGTGCCCATAACTGGTGCCATTAACACCTATGTTCTCCACCATAAATGCAAGTAACATCCATGAAGTAACTCCTACACCACCACCCACAGCCATGAATGGCCACCGTCCACCACCGCCACGAACTGACATAACTGCCGACACCACAAAACGTCGCCCACGTTCTGGATAACTCCCGCCGACGGTTGGGAGTTACGGTCAGCAATACCAGTAATTGCTGCCTGATTTCAAACGTTTCTGGACGTTGGCCATTCCGGTCCAGCCTCTGGTTATCTGGAGTTTTGCTGGCTTTGATTTAGCACCGAATAGAAATGGATCAAAGTTAATTTGGATTTTGCTGGTTTTCTGAGTTTTAACAGTGTGATGAAATGCCAAAAATTCTGTGATTTACAAAGGTTGGTCATTATAAGCGGCAGGACACCGCCAAATGCACGCTATGAATGTCATGTGACGCGCTGTGTCAAAAGAAAAGAAAAAAAACCTGGCTTCTTCCCCTAACACAAAGTTGTGCTGGGAACTTTTAAAACCGCAAAACTCGATATAAAATAGTTGCTTTAGTGTTCAAACTGGTGGGTCTGTTAACCATTTTCATATTTAGATCTGTAATAAAGAAATCTAATTGTAGGAGTAAAATGCTGTCAACGCTGGAATTTGATTTCCTCAGATTTTTTTTTAATGCCGAAATAGTCGCCAAGAAAGACCGGCTGCAAATTAGTTAATGATACTTGATGCATAGTGAAGAACCCCAATTCTGCAAGTTATTTTGGAAACGGAAGCCAACAAGGCGGTGCGGCCATGGGGAAACACCTTGAGCATTGTGCAAACAGATGTGGCAGTGGGAAAAATGAAAAACCCAATGGATGCAGTCACAAAAGCCAAGGTCCTGTTCCGACAAAAGAAGACATCTTTGGGCCTTTACTGCGATTCCAGGATTATTGCCAGTGTATCCAAGCTGTGCCCACAAGGTTATTTCATAGCCAAACATTCAGGGCACAGCAGAAACAAATAACAATGGCAACAATTTCTGAGTTTAACCTTCAAACACATCTAAAATGTAAAAATCTTTTAATTTTTCTGAGTTTACAGGTAATGGCAAGTTGCGTGTACAATGCATTAGGCGCGACGTCGTTATCTATGTCCAACGTCGTGGGTCCTGTAGACCAAATTTGCATGGCCTGCTGTGCTGTGAAGAGCCTCTCCTTGTTTATTATAGGGATTCCACAGGTTACATTTTCACTTGGATTTGCAGGCCTTTCTTTTCTTTATGTGGCTTGTCTGTAACGTAATGCTCAAGTAACGTAAAGGGCTTACCACCTATGCCCCGGAGATTCGCGATTCCGGATAAATTTTGACCAACTTTTTGCGTCCGATTCGTACAGAAGCCCATTAAATTGGCAATGGGTATGTATTTCATAATTTCCAATGAAGCTTTGTCTAGATTTGTACATATACATTGAAATGGCCTTGCCTTGCCTTGTATTGTTCTTACCTTTTTAGTTCTTGAAATGTCTGCATTTTGCATTAAAATCTTACGTATCTTCTCCTGTTCTGAATCATACAAAAAATTTCATTTCATTGTTAAATGGCAAGCAAGCAATCAAGATTCATGGCATCGGCATGAAACGGACCGCAGAAAACAAGGGAGTACGAATGAATAAACAAACACACGGAAATCACGAAAGGGCTACTATGGTAACCGAAGGCCGAAGGGGCAAGTATGGGTCATACGGAAATCAAGTTTTGGACGGGGCGTCCAAGGAAAAATTTGCATTTGCATGGATTCGCCTGCCTTTGGGAGCGTCAAAGGTTCCGCCATGACTCACATTCACGCGTGTTTATTGTTCATTGCTGGTTTTTGCTCTTTCTCCTATCTTGGCTGCAAAAAGAAAAAACAAAACAGGGTCATCGTCATGGGTCAAACAAAACAGGGTCATCGTCATGGGTCATGAGTCATGAACATGACGACGGATGGATGCTTGTTCAACATTTTTTAAAATTTATAAAGCAACAAATCCCACCAGCACATGGCCAATGGCCATATGCAAGGTCATGGTGCTCTATTTTTAATTTCCCCTTCATCATGACTAGTGCTGATTTTTCATAAAGTTGGACCCCGAAAAGAAGTTTTATTGAAATTAAAGGTGCATCAATTACAACAATATGAGGTGCATCAATTACAACAATTTGAATAAGTCATAGGGTTAAAGGAAAGAGAAAACTGAGAGTATCGTGAATGAGACACTTGGAAACACCTTAAAAATAGACGAGTATTAGGGTAGGTACCCCAAGTTGGGGCACAACCAAATGTCTGCACAGACTCACTTGTTAGAAAATAGAATGACATAGAATTAGATGAGGCAAAGAGCTCTCAATTAAGGAAAGAGAGAATTCCAATGGTGAGTCCACATAATAAAAGGGAAAACTTCCTTGCAGAGATTACTGATGCTAAGTGTAACTGAAACACATAGGTCTTTCCCATAGCTACAGCAGATGAACCAATTGAGGACTGTCCAGATTGAACTTGGATGCTTGAGATATGAGTTGAAAATAGGTGACGCGAAAGATCTGCAACTTCTCCAACCTGGTAAGCAAACATTTGTTAGAATAATCTGTCTTTTGAAATAGAACATTGCATCTTCGCTTCCAAATATAATATAAAATAGTAGGCCTAATAACTTTCCACAAAAAATTAAGATTAGTAGAAGTAATGTTCAAGAATCTGAGTATGGCATCCTCTTGAGATAGCTTGTATGATAGAAAAGCTTTAGAAGCCCACTGCCACACATGTTGAGCAAAGGGACATTGCCAAAATACATGGACAAAGTCATCTTGTCCACCACATAGAGGGAAATTGGGATTAGGAATCCCAAGATATTCTAGATGTTTTTCGATAGGTAGACCATGGTGGAGAAGACACCAAAGGAACTGCTTAATTTTGGGGAGGGTTGGAAGTTTCCAAATAAGTTGGAAGAGATCGATCCAAAATGTTTCTAACTCTTGTTTATGCCAATATTTATTGCAACGTTGAATGACTTCATATGGGTCATGCATGAGGTGAAAGGGCACAGATGGCCGATCGGGCAAGAGTTTAACCCCATTAAGCCATTGAAGGCCATGAAAAAGGCTTTGCACTGTAACATCCAGATGCCAGTGACAGTGGAGAAAAGAGTAAATATGAACTAGGCAATGGTTCATTGCAGCCGACTCCCCATACAAAGTTGATGAGTGGCGAGGTACCCCTACACTCAACCATACGAAAAGAGCGTAGCATGCGCGATCCGGTTGAACTCCACAGACTAAATGCCGAAACGCCCCATGGAACACTTGGGGTTAATCATTCGTTGTCTTCCCAAACTTACTTGTTGTTGTCACGGTGTATGGTTAAGTAAGCCTGAGGTATATGATTCGTTTGGTCTTTTCCAGTTTCTCTCCTATGCTATGAGGGTGAAGGGTTGAGAAACTAACTATCTCTAACTAATATCCTAAGTCTAAATTAACTAGCGTCAGCATTCGTTCCCACTTACCATACACACCTTAAACCATGCAACTGTGGCTACCAAACGCTAATCATTACTAGGATCACCACACGTAATGCACGTGCTTGAAGTGGTCGTACTTAGGCACCTATTTAGCCTAAGTGTGATAAGCAGCCAATTCCTTGGCTAGTTGTACACACCTGTAAGTGCTCGTAGCCAAGTCGTACTTATCACACGTTCTAGCCTAGCGATGAGTAGCCGATTCCTTGACTAGCCGTACACATTGGACTACCACTGAGATTACCAAGTGTAGAACCTGGAATACGCTACTAGGTTACCAAGCAATCCAATGCTCGTAATCAAGTCGTACTCACGTGTTGCGACGAANACCATGTACTGCAAGGTTTATCCAATCAAGTTCGTCTTCATTGCCATACACAACTTGTGTTTAGGTTACAAAGTTGCTCGAATAAAGAGTCGTTCACTCTAGGACTCCTACTGTGGGCACATGGGAAATTAATCTAACTCTAGAGTGTTCAAACTGCCAGAGCTTCGCTACTTCTAGCCAGGATTGGGAAATGAGGGGCGAAACGTGTCTCATCATACCTCCATGAATGAATGAAAACTCGTCCTTGAGTTCCTTACAATAATATCGGGAAGGTATGGAATTATTAAAGGGGATGGAACTAATGGGATGACATGTGAACGGATCATTATTCCAAGACTTGACACAAACTGATGTTCATGAAAACGAGGGTGAACACCTTATTACAATGACATTAGGTCTTTGTTTGCAACTTGAGAGAAAGAGAGAGATAGAAAGAAGTGTTGCTGCTGCCAAAGCTAAGATTGCGCTTTCGTTGTCCATCCATAAGCACGCCATCAATCTTGCTCCTTGCATAGCTGCTTTAGCACTGCTCCATTCTGAGTGTTTGCTCCAGCTCCAGATCCAATTCATTGTTGTATGATTTTCATATGCACACACAACACAATCTTACATTAGCAAGGGTAAATGAATCATCATGTAATTAATACCTTGCTTCGGTGTAGGTTCGTTGGCTAGGTTATGGTATGGCTGATATGGACCTGGGAATATGTTACTGATGACTACCGAAGGTGTAGGGGTTAGAAAGAAAATCAAAAAGTTCGGGGCTTAGGAGAAAATCGAAAAAAGTGGGCCCCGTACCCCCATGACTAATCGTGAACCTCCGGTAGCGTTAGAATGGAGAAGGAAAAATGAGTAAGAAAGATAGATAAAAAGGAACAACTAAAAATATAAATAAAATGGATGTCATGATGGTAATGAACAGAAATAATAATTAATTGCAAAATGTTAAGGGAAAAAAGTTAACTAAAGCTCCAAATAGGAATGTCAGTGGGTCCTCCCCAAAGTAGGCGAATGCCGTTAATGCCTTGACAAACCCACATGCAAAGAGTCTGTAGGGTCTAGGAATGTCTTTTGGAACAAGAGTTAAAGTCTTAACCACAAGCGTTTACCAAAAAGAAAACAATGTATCAACCAAAATATATATACTAATGATACAATCGGCAATGGCGTGACTGACGGAGAGAAGGATGGAGAGAAGAGAATGGAATGGAATCCCAAGGACAAGGTGGTGTATAGCCCCCTTGTGTGTTTTACGATTAATGTGACTTGGCAAGTCTCATTCCAACTCCGGCCTCAAACCAACCACTTCTAGTGACTTCGCATCAATGCATTCAGCTAGACCATCCACTTGGATAACAGGGATGCATCTTCAAAGAGCCACCACCATTCCAACGAAACAAGGAGAGAATGGGAAGCGAGAAGGGCCTTAGTTAGAGGGAACACTTTTGGTTCCATAACCAGTGCTTGTAGTCCAAATTTTATTTTGTCTAAGGGGTGTGCTTTGAATTCTCACTTAGTTTTTTTTTTGTTGTGTTTTGTGTTTTTATGTGTGAGAACCACACCATGCAAAGACTTCTTATTTTTATTGTCTTAGCTTCCAAGAGTTGGGTAACATCGGAACGGTAAGAAAACTCAAGAAGAAAACATCCAAGCACCCAAGAGAATGATCAACACAAAAGCATCAAGTTCCCTTGAAGTCACACCCTTTGCAATCCTTGAGTCCTT
>MNCI01022896.1:8637-20234 GCA_015680685.1 Gnetum montanum | reverse complement strand
GTTGTAAAAAAAACGTGTAAAACAAAAACGTTGTAAAACAAAAACTAAAAAAGAACTGAGGGCCCCATATGATCAGCATAGGTGGCCATCTCCCCCATGACTGAGTTGTAAGGGAGAGATCTGAAATAATGAGTGTTTGTTTGAATTTGTTAAAAGTTCCCAACTTCTCCTAATTGATGATCTTAGATTCAGGGGTGGAAGTTGGCGACGCTCATGTTCCCATGTGTATATACTGTTAGTGTTAGCGTGAGTTGCCTCAGTTCGTTCCATGCATTTTTTTCTACTCCTTCTAGTAGTNGAACACTTATTATGGGACAACCTTACATGATGGATGGCACACACACACACCAAAAATGAAAAAGGTATAACGNCTACTACATGGAGGAGATGAGCATCCCTCCATGTCATCACCCAATGAATCACTGTATGTGATGCATGGAACTTTCCTCTTCTTGATCTTTCCACATATGTTTACCTTAGAGATTTTCAAGGAAAGATCGCGGATCCTAAGGCATGCCTCTACTGTGCTTAGCCATGCCCTTCCCATGATAATCGGGAAGTCCCTTTCATTGTGGTTCACTTTGATCACCAGAAAATCAGCTGGGTAGGACCAACCACACATAGTGGTAATAACGTCTTCCACCAATCCCAAGGGAATGGTGATGGACTGGTCTGCCAGCTCTAGTTGAATGTTGCTCTTCTTAAGTTGGGGCAGGTTCTAGGCGTGATACATCTTTCATGAAAATAAGTTGACTCCAGAACCTGAGTCAAGAAGAGCCCTATGTGGTTCATTTCTAGCCATCTGCAAATAAATTAAGGGATTCCTAGGATCAGTTAGTTTCCTGGGAAGGTTTCCTACCTTGATCCAGTCAGTTACGGTATGCATTAACATAACCGTATGCGTTATGCCCTATTGGACTGAAGGGTGCTCCAAAGTGTTAGATGGTGGAGGCATGTACATGGCCTCAACTGCTTGTTGATGCGAGATTTTGTCTGGGCTTTTGGTTCTGAAGTAAGGTCTTTTCTTTTTACAGTTGTCAGAACCATCAGCAAGTTGGATATTTGTAGCTCTTGCAGCGTGACGTTGCTGTGGTTGAGGAGGAAGTTCCCCTTGCATTGTTGGAGCAGGAGGTGTTACGGGAACTACTTGAGGTGGAAGAGGTGCGGTTGGATTAAGAGGATGGTGTGGATATGGAGTATCTCCTAGAGGAGAAAGAGTCCTTCTGAAGTACTCCCGAGCTTGGTAGTGACGGTTGGGGGTTGCGTGACCCATAGAGTCACTTGGAGAAATCGGCTGCTGCACATAATATCCAGAAGGGTCAGACTGTCGGTAAGGGGACTGTTGTTTTGGCGATGGCATCCCCGATGACTGTGGGTATTGCCATTGCTGGTGTTGTCTGATGGGCTGAGGCGAAGTTCCACTTGGATAATATGTTAGTGGTTGGTTGAACTGCCTTGGGTTACCTTGTGGATAAGGTAACCTTCGGGGTGTTTGCCTTTGATTGAGTCTTGGATTTAGTGCATACACCCTAGACTCTTGTAGATGTGATATGATGGGGCAAAATTCCTTAGGATAGTCATAATAGCAGACCTCACATCCACCATCATCGTCTGTGTTAGAATTTTCAACCATATCAGAGTTAGCGATTTTTCCCTTACCCTTGTTATGTGCAAGGCTTAAATCTCTCCACTTTTTCTTACCTTTGTCACTACCTTTCTCAACCTTAGACTCTTCTAAAATTTTCAAGACTGTTTCAATTCTTGAGTCCAAGGAATCCCACATTTGATCTACCTTAGCCACTATTTTTGTTGTTAACTTCTGGATCGGCAAGGTTTTCCGGTTCACCAACTCTTCGATTGGTGACCCATCCTCTTCATCACAAAATTTCACTTCCTTCTTTCGAAGGGAGGGATCACAGTTGTACTCTTTCGCACTTTCCCTCTTTTGTAGCTCACCTTCTTCATTTGCTACTTGCTCCAACAAGCTTTGCACTTCATGGGCTCTAAGTTGTGACAGTCTCCCTTGGGCATAAGTTCCAAGGGTTCATCTCATTTCATGCCTTAGCCCATCCACTATGTGGCGTAGTTGATCCCGCTGTGTGTGCCCATGGCCTGGGCAATGATGTAACAATGTGTAGTAGCAGGCCATGGCAGCATCCAAGGGTTTGTGATGACCTTGCTTCCAGCCTTGGATCTGCTTATGCAAATTGGACACTCTGGAGTAAGTTTGGTATTTTTCATTGAATAGTTCTAGCAATGTACTCCACCTCCTGATAGTTTCCGGTTCTAAGGACCAGTACCAGCTCTCTGCTTCTTTGATGAGTGTCCTTGGGAACAACTTAAGTTTCTACCACTCACTATCTATATTCTGCAAGGCACAGGCATCGTGGAATGCCTGTAAATGGTTTTGCGGATCAGCATTGTATCATCCTTCAAATCATGGGATATTGTTCATGTTTAATCGCTTGATCCGACTATCTTTCAAATACCTTGTGGGAATCCTAACAGCCTCTGTTATGTTAAGCATACTTCGGGTTGTGGGTAGGGGCTCATCATGATTGTCTCGTTCATGACGCCTATGATGTCTATGTCGTTCCCTACTCTCCCTATGTCCTTTCCCTTGTCCTCTCTCTCGACTTTCACGTCAAGGTCTTTCATCTCTTTTACTTTTATCCTCCCCTTTATGTTCATGGTGGTTGCGCCCAGATGTGGAAGGAGAGGATGAATGATGTGAAGAAGGGAAAGAAGAATGGGAATCATCACCATGACGATGTTTCTTGCCTTCTCTTCGACTGCTACGGCCCTGATCATTGTGATGATCAAAGTGCTCGTCCTTAGCGTGAGTGGTTGTTCCCTTTGTAAACAGTTGGTGTTCACGAGCATTAGAACCAGGGATATGTATCGTTGATCTTAGGTTCTGGTACCCATCCTCCTTACCATTGTTAGGAGGTGGAACATATTTTTCTAAAGAACCCATGATAAGGGGTTCCTCGTCTCCTATTTCGCTAATGACGTGCGGTGCTTTTCCCTTTAGAAAGGTGTGTTGACTCTCCTGCCTTGCATCCCTCATACGTTGGGCATCTGTGGGATGATAATCCCTCATGTCAAAATCGTCTACAACGTATTTGGCGTAATGATCTTGCATGCCAATCTGTGCCAAGGCACGGAAAAGCATACGAGAGATTGATCAATCTGGGGGTAACACAATGTTACCTTGCAAATCCCTCCACCACAGTTGTTCATCTTGATGGAGGACAAAAGTAAAGTCTGGAATATACTCATCGAGATGAGTATATGTCATTTTATATTGTTGAGGCACTGGCTGATTTTGGTTATGTTTTTTATGTTGTCGACTGTCTCTTTTATGGTCCTTAGGTGGTGAGTTGCTCGTATGAGAAGAAAGAATTTTTATTGGTGTGCTAATTCACCATTAGAAATTTTTTTTGTTGATTAACCTGAAGGTTCATTAAGGCTCACAACGATGTGAGTGATATCCCTTATGTTCTATTAGGTGCACAGAAACTTAGTCCCCGACAACGGCGCTAATGATGAGTGGCGAGGTACCCCTACACTAAACCATACGAAACGAGCGTAGCACGCACGATCCGGTCGAACTCCGCAGACTAAATGCCGAAACGCCCCATTGAACACTTGGGGTTAATCATTCGTTGTATTCCCAGACTTACTTGTTGTTGTCACGGTGTATGGTTAAGTAAGTCTGAGGTATATGATTCATTTGGTCTTTTCCAGTTTCTCTCCTATGCTATGAGGGTGAAGGGTTGAGAAACTAACTATCTCTAACTAATATCCTAAGTCTAAATTAACTAGCATCAGCATTTGTTCCCACTTATCGTACACACCCTGAACCATGCAACTGTGGCTACCAAACGCTAATCGTTACTGGGATCACCACACGTAACGCACGTGCTTGAAGTGGTCGTACTGAGGCACCTATTTAGCCTAAGTGTGATAAGCAACCGATTCCTTGGCTAGCTATACACACACGTAAGTGCTCGTAGCCAAGTCGTACTTATCACATGTTCTAGCCTAGTGATGAGTAGCCGATTCCTTGACTAGCCGTACACATTGGACTACCACTGGGATTACCAAGCACAGATCCTAGAATACGCTACTGGGTTACCAAGAAATCCAATGCTCGTAATCAAGTCGTACTCAAGCATTGCGACGAGCAGCCGATTCCTTGACTAGCCATACACATCCGTAGATGCTCGTAATCAAGTCATACTCATGCGCACTATGAAAGCAATAAATAACAACAAAATAAAACCATGTACTGCAAGGTTTATCCAATCAAGTTTGTCTTTATTGCCATACACAACTTGTGTTTAGGTTACAAAGTTGCTCGAATAAAGAGTCGTTCACTCTAGGACTCCTACGGCGGGCACATGGGAAATTAATCTAACTCTGGAGTGTTCAAACTGCCAGAGCTTCGTTACTTCTAGCCAAGATTGGGAAATGATGAGCGAAACGTGTCTCATCAAAAGTGTTAAACTCAACCCCTGAAATCCAACGACTAGCTAGCCTAAGACAATTTAAGGAAATGACACCCTTTCGATACCACGAGGTAGCCACCTTAGCATTTGTGATAGCAAGGGGAGCGGGCGATAGAGGTAACCACCATGGACATACTTTAGAGAGGATAGTAGGGTTGATTTTAACGTTAGTCCAGTCAATGTGAGTGTGTAGAATTTTCCAGGCCCTCCAAATGCTTTTGAAAACATGAGATCTGGGAAGAATGATAGTGAGGGGGGAAATGATCCAATTAACAAAATGATGCCTTTACAGAAGGGCTTATTTTTAAGAAATGNTGGGAAGAATGATAGTGAGGGGGGAAAGGATCCAATTAACAAAATGATGCCTTTACAGAAGGGCTTATTTTTAAGAAATTCTTGATGAAGCCTTAGTTGGAGGAGGGTCCCTATAATATCTGAGGCATCTAAATGTTGTACCAAACACTTAGCCACCAGGGTAATTCCTTGCTTATAGGAGTTCAAAAGGCCTAAGCCACCCTTATTCTTGGGGAGAGTAACAATAGTCCAAGAGACACGATGAAAGCTNCCCTTATTCTTGGGGAGAGTAACAATAGTCCAAGAGACATGATGAAAGCTTTTTTGAGAGTCCTTGGAGGACCACATAAAGTCACGGAATAATCGTTCTAGCTTCTGGTAGGCAGCTTGGGAGGGGGCCCAACACGAAGAGTAATACACATGGGTGGACGCGCATATGGAGTTACAAACAAGGTATTTACCCCCAANAGCTTGGGAGGGGGCCCAACACGAAGAGTAATACACATGGGTGGACGCGCATATGGAGTTACAAACAAGCTATTTACCTGCAAGTGTGAGGGGTTTAGTTTTCCATTTGTTGAGTTTCTTTTGAATTTGATAAATAACTTGCTCCCAAAGGAGAGATGTTGAACCTCTAAAGCAGAAAGGGATTCCCAGAATCTTAACAATGTCTTGATCCTGAAGCTGCCTCCAATTATAGTTGGTCACATATTTGTAATTTTCCTTAAAGCTATAAACAGAGGATTTATTCCAATTAATTATGGAACTTGAGAGTGTGCAATATTGCTCCACCCTGGATAAGAGGCGGTGCAAATTGGTGGCTATGTTTTGAACTAGAAAAAAGGAGTCATCGGGGAAGTGCATATTGAGAAGCTATTGTTGAGAGGAGGAAAGGCTAACCCCAGTGAGAACTTTAGTTTGAATGTCCAGGTTAATTTGATGACAAAGAAAGTCTGATGCAATGATAAAGAGATAGGGGGCAAGAGGACAACCTTGGCGCACAAACCTATGTATTGGAAAGGAAGAGGTAATGCCGAAGGTAGTGGAAATTCTTGCAGTAGCATCTGAGAATAAGCATTTCACCATATGAAAGAATTTAGGTCCAAAACCAAGTTTGGTCATAGTCTGCAAGATAAAATCCCACTTAATGTTGTCATAAGCCTTGGCATAATCTAGTTTCACTAGGAGAATATCTTGTCCATCATCCTTAGCCCACTTGAGACCCTCCCATGCTGCGACCACATTGTCTAAAATGTATCTACTAGGAACAAATCCTGTTTGCTGAGGGGATATGATCTGACCAATAATTTTTTTCAGCCTTAAGGCAAGGCACTTCACCCAAATTTTATACACTACATTGAGAAGAGTTATGGGACGCCAATTGGAGATATTGGTTAGATCCCCAGACTTGGGGAGGAGATGAATTACCCCTTGATTTAGATTGGGCCCAAGGGAACGAGTTAAGAGAGCCTCATTAATGATTTGCAAAAGATCCTTGCCCACCAAATCCCAATGATTTTGAAAAAATTCTATTGGAAACCCATCATAACCAGGAGCTTTTCCTCAACTTAACTTGGAACAAGCCTCCTGTAGCTTCGCCAGAGTGATATCAGCATCAAGGCTTTGTAGCATAGTGGGATTAATAAGGTGAGGATAATCAGGGGTGGCAGCCTTGAACGAAGAGATGTCCATTGGGGTAGCTGCAAAAAGGGTTTTGTAGTGGTTCTTAAGAAAAGAGGATACTATTGTGGTCAGTAATGGTGGTACCATCACATGAGATTTTGTCAATAGCATGTGAAGGGGAAGCGACATTAAGATATTTAAAAAATTCCTTACAGTGTTCATCTTGAATATTTAACCAAGTGAGCTGACTTTTAGTTAAGAAACTTTGTGTTTGGTACGCTTCCCAATGTTGGAAGGCTATGCGAGCTCTAGCTAGCTCCTCGTGAACTAGAGTATTGAAGGGATCTTGAGCTAGTTTATTTGTGAGATGTTCAATAGTGAGGTGAATTTTGTTGTATTCATGTTTAGCTTGAGTAGCCACGGTCTTACCATATGAACGAGCAAATTTTCGCACTCAACATGAAGCACGATGCCACTAATTAATCCAACCCACCTGATTTAGGGGCCTAGGTTCGACATTTCAAAGGTTGGATAGAAGAAGTTGGGTAGTTGGGGAAGAAAAATAGTTGTTGTGTAGTCTGAAAAGATGAAATTTTTGTTGGTCAGGGATACCATGAATCTTAATAAATATGGAGATAGGAAGATGGTCGGATAAGGTGGCATGATGATGAACTGTAGTGGCAGAGAAAGCTTGCCAAAAGGAAAGGTTGGAGAGTTGAGTTACTGGCTGTGCCTAGTTTAGTTAAGTTGTGTCTACTTATAATGCAGTCATCTTTAATGTGGCTGTACGGCACTACTCATAGGTAGTCCCTAGGGTGGCACCCACAAGTATTAGTTGAACAAAAGTAGCAGACAAGCATTAACAATATTTTGGATTTACATTGTAGTTGTCCTATATTTTACAATGTCTATTTATGATATATGAGATTTTATTTTTTTAAAAAAACTAATATGTTAAATTTTCTCTATCACGTCCCCGGCTACAAATCCGTTCCCACTTTTTGTTGAGGCACATGAACCCAAACACGTTCAAAATCACGAATCCTCGATTCTTGGCTTCCACGAATCAGATTCATTTGATGCATAGCTTACCACCAATCCTGCAGGCGCTGCATATAGATATAGTGAGCTACATTGATGATGTCATTATCCACGTGACAGCCCACTAGCCATACGTGGATGCCCGCATCTTTGCACAATGCTTGGAAGACACTCTGAATCGCTCAAACAAGACATTCGAGAAGTAAAATCTGATCGTAGGTACACGTACGGGCTCCATACCAACCAGATTATACAGGCTCCATACCAACCAGATTATAACACGTGTCAAATATTGCCACAGCCATTTTTTGTTTTTTGCCCATGCCTAACTTGGCTGGGGCTATTTCCATGTATAATCTGATGTAGTGCCCACCTTTGTCTCTCCTTTTTACCAAAACCATATTTAAATGTGTAATTTGTATCTTCTTCGTTGATAGAATAACTTGGTTGTTTGGGTTGTCTTCATGCTATCATATGTATCCTAGTTTTTTTTTTACATCCTAAATGCCCACTATCCCTAAAGTTTTGGAGTTGGACTTGACAAGTTGTATTTTAGCTTATTCATGAATGAAGTTAATTCTTTCATTCTACTCCATTTACTAATCATTAATTAAAGTAGAAGTAAATCAAATGTAAGTTTATAGTTTAAATTATTTTCTACAATAAATGAATATGAAACTAGAATTGAAACAAAGCTAACTCACAAAGGATTATAAAGATATATATATATATATATATATAATCATATTACTGTTAATCATGGCCATGGGCGATGTTTGACATCAACACCTATTTGGTACATCTTAATGATTCATTGCTTTGAAAAAGGCATTTGAACTCATTCCTCATGGTCATGAGTCATGGTCATTGCATATATGCCTGGCTCTCCACAAATAATTTTTTAGCATTTTTTATTGACGTCTTTCAAGTAAATCATCCCTACGCCTATCATTATTCATACCTATGGATATGTTCAAGTGTTTTTAATTTCCTTAATCATCTGTCCTGTCCAGTTTCCAGAAATGGGTTTTTGTTTTCCCGATAAAAATACCAAAGCACTTTCAAGTTCCCGTATTCTAGAAAGGTTATTAGATGCTGGTCATTTTCAACGGTAGCGACTGTGGAAAGTCTCAATGCCATAGCCAGAGGCAACCTTGTGCAACTGTCCGAACAACTTGTGGACTGTGACCCAAACAGCAATGGATGCAATGGTGGTTTACTGGATGATGCTTTCAACTATATCATCAAGAATGGAGGAATAGCCTCTGAAGATTATTATCCCTACAAGGTCAACAGCAAAATTGTCCTTCGGTATGCTCTTAGCCTGCATCTCTCATAATCTGTGGTTTTAAATATTTTTTCTCTGTGGTCAAGATATTCATGCATTTTATAGTCTTTAATTGATGGAAAATAAAATAGGATCTTTACAAATCAAAATATTGCAATCATGCATTCAATCAATTGATAAATTATTTTTATGGTTGCCATGCAGCAAATCACACCAGTGGTGCAAATCAATGGCTACCAAGATGTCCCTAAAAACGATGAGGCTGATGCAAGCAGTTGCACAGCCAGTTTCTGTAGCCATAGATGCAGGGACTGATGCTTTCCGATTACACAAATAGGTAAAATATTCATGGAATTAATTTATGGCCATTTTATACATCTTATAATGATGATTTATTATTTGATTCTTTGCAGGATATTTTTAATGGTGATTGTGGAAATTATCTCAAACCATGGTGTGACTGTCATGGGTTACGGCACTTCAGAAAAAGGTGAATTCATGGGGAACAAATTGGGGTGATGAATTGCAAAGATGGCCTCTTACCCTTCCATCTGAACCCACTTTCTCTTACCTCCAAAAATCAATGCGGACTTGCTATATTCTCCTTTATTTAGTTATCTTTGTCTTTCGGTATTCTCCTTTATTTAGTTATCTATGTCTTTCGGTAGTTTTCTTTGATGCCCGTTGCCTGCGACTTGAAAGTGTGCAAGCCGTTTTCTTTTCTACCAGAGTGGAAGGAAGTTAGCGCGTCTTTAAATAAGATATGCTTAACGTTATTAAGCACGTACAAGTTCTATGGTAATTATAATTCTTACTGTTATGTATTATCATCTTCATCTTGATGATGCAGTGCACATCAGAACGCTTTTATATTATGTAAATTATTATTTTAATTTAAAATTAGATATAAAATGTAAAAGCTTATACTGATAAAGAAAATCCTATTATCTTTTTTTATTACAAAATATAATAATTTCATAATTTGAATTTTATATTAAGTTATTAATATAGCTAAAGTTTCATGATAGTTTATTGAGGCTGAATAAATAATGATAGTGAAACTATTGTAAATTCATGTATGCACTTTTACAAGTTTAAAAACAAAGTACGTAACCTACTTTTTAGGTATCTTTGTTACTTTTTATGTATCTTTGTTAAGATAAACCTTTTATAATGAAATAGAAGCAATTCTTTCCTTCTTTGGAATGAAAATTTTCTTATATGTTATTTTCTCACTAGAAAAATTGAGGCTATCATTATAGAGAGTTAGATAGATGGTGGACAAAATACTAATAGCAATCATTTAAAAAAGAAATTAGGGTCTGGTTTCCAATTATCATTACTTGAAATTGTTGTTGACCGGTTCATAGCTTGTTGGAGATAACAAGCATTATATTATCTATCACTTCAATTTTTAAAGAAAATATTGCCCATGGTCATCATGCAATCATGAGTAGAAAAATCTTCTCTCTAATGATTTATTTGTTCAACATTATTAAAATTGTGCAATTATAAGCCTTGCTAGTAATAAGATGAAATGTAGATATTCAAACAAGGACACTAATGGTAAATTATCTAATTTTTAAAATAATTGTTAATTTTAATTAAGGTGTGTTAAGTAGTAAAGGAGCCATAATACTAACACATTGCATTTTGAAATTGAAATGTGTAAATCAACAAAGTGTCAATCATCGTTAATTGCAATTTTTATGGAATTTTTTTTAATGTTTTGAATAGGACCTAAGAATTCTAGTACTTAGGACCAATGTTTGGATAGGGCTTAAAAAGTATCTGCAATCTGAAAATCAAGAGGGACCAACTATCATCCTTGTTTCATCTGTAGAAATGTGTGTGCTAAAACATCTAATATTACCCAAAGAGAAGGGGCCATAGATCGTAATGTGAATTAAGCTAAAATTCCCAAGTCATGAGGCCTCTAGTTTAAGCATCCAATCTACCCATGAAGGTCAACTAAGTAGGAGATCCAAGAGAAGCCAACAACTAGAGGAACTAAAGTAACATTTGTATAGGTGTGGATCACCATTCTATGGCCTAAAACACTATCACTACTGACCGTATCCACCTAAGGAAGAAGAAGCTTGGGTAAGAATCCCATTGGCATCAAGGTTGGTCATCAAGCCAACCTTCAAGATCGTGCCATAAATTTATTACCACATTTTGTTGTAGAAACCAATGAACATCAAGAACCACCTACTGCCACAGTCATGATCAACATATAAATGGATTGGAATTCTACTAAGATCAACCACTGCTCATCATTGAATAAGATCACTACAAAACATGGAATCCTTAAGAAAGAGCTTAAGATTTGATTACATCACAAAGATAGCCATACTTACTAAGGACACTTACCACCAATGCATGTCATAATCACAAAGAGCATGCCATTAGGAAAAGCTAGGATCACCATAGGTTGAAAACCACCAATAGTTGAAGAACACCACCACTAAGAACATGTCACAAACCCCATAATATGATATAAACCATAAGGTAGAATTAGTTATAGAGCTTTGAAAGGATACCATATTAAACAATGGATACCAACTACAATGCATAAAAATATGCCGACCACAAGAGAGTCTTGCTATATAGGAAACATAGTTCATTAAACCTTGCATTATCATAAAGTGTGGCACAAACCTACAATAAGAGGATAGAAGAGCCCACAAGGACATCAAATAACTGATACTCCTTAGTACATGAATCTCTTAAAATAATTTACATTACATAAATATGATAAAACGTACATGGATTAATGAATACATTTGGTAAGCATAACATACAAAATAGGTGATGCTACCTAGTCATAGTAAGCT
>MNCI01022894.1:56839-70389 GCA_015680685.1 Gnetum montanum | reverse complement strand
CATATATATATTATTAAGTAATATATATTTTAAGTTGTGGAAGGTTGCCCAAAGTAATTTTTTATATGTGAAACATTATATGGAAGCTACAATTCTATTCCACTTAATGTGGACAACTTGTATGTATCTTCCGATAATTGCTTCTTGATCTAAAATAGACCCAACCATCTTGTTGTAAATTTATTAGGTTTTTTCATATTCCACAATAACACTAGATCACCAACTTTAAAAGTCTTTTTCATGGGCTTTCTATCGAACCATCTTTTAACTAGAGAAGCATTTTCTAATAGATTATCCTTGCCTCTATCTATTTTGGCTTCCCTTCTAATAAGAAAGGTCATCAAATTTGTATCTTTATCTATTTTTCCACTGTACATTTGTACAAAATTAGGGGCCAAGCTTATAATCTTATTTGTAACTCTTGTGGGTAATCCATAGGCTAAGTTATAACTTGAAATTCCAATAGCCCTTTTAAATCTAATATGGTTAGTCCATAACTAAGATTACAAATAATTGATCCAATTTCCTGGATTCCCCTCCATCAACTTTTTTATGTAGGAAATAAGTTTTTTATTTGTAGATTCAGCTAAACCATTCCCTTGAGGATAATAATTAGATGAAAAAAATAAAAAGATGGATTTCTTTAATGCCCATGTTATAAACTCAGATTGAAAAGCAAGTCCATTATCATATACCAAAACTTCAAGCATAGCAAAGTGACTTAGAATTTGATCTTCTAGGAACCTAATCACATCCGATGCTAAACAATTTCTTAGAGCTTTTTCTTATGACCATTTAGTAAAATAATCTTTGGCCATGAGAATAAACTTATGCCTAGCTCTTGAAGGAGTAATTATGCTAATGAAATCTAAACCCCATTGCTGAAATGGTCTATACACAACTATTGGTTTCAAGGGAGCTCTAATCATTTTGATTCTCGATCCATGAATCTAACACTTATAATATTTTTGAATTTTTAAACTAATATATTGATACATGTTCAGCCAATAAAAATCATAACAGAGTATATGTTGCATAGTGAACTTAGGAGACTCATAAAAAAAATTAGAATAATCATGGAATTGTTCTAAAATAAGATTGATTTGATGATTATGAATACATTCCAACAAAATCTCTGTAAAGTCTTTTCTATAAAAGATTCCATATTTAACCACAAACTAGATTGCCTTTTTAAAGAAAGCTCATTTATGATTTGTAGTTAAATTACTCAGAATCTTTCTTGTATTTAGGAATTCTAGAATTTCAACATACCTATATTTTTCATGAGTTTTTAGCACACATATTTCATTTTCTTGAGTCATTAACTTGGCTAACCCCATTCCTTTAATAGTCTTGCATATCTCTAATGAAAATTTGAAACCTTGAAGATTTATTAAACATTTTCCTCTTTTCAATCCAATCTCATTTTGAGCCAAGAATTGCTTGTTTGTAGGTTCTATTAGCATATTATGAACCAATGAGCTTTCCAAGTAATATCTGAAATGTTGAAGTGCTTTAATGATTGCAAATGCTTCTTTCTCTAGATCTAAATAATTTAATTTTGAACCTTATAATTGATATCCAAAAAATCCAATTGGTTCATCTTAACCTTCGTCTTTTTGAGTTAAAATAGTGGCAATTGAATCATTTAAGACAAAAGCATATAACAAGAAATCTTCCTTCAATCTTGGTTTTACGAAGTATGAAGCTTCTTAAATAGCCCTTTTAATCTCAACTAAAGCTTTCTTTGATTCTGGTGTTTTCCTTACTGTGATATCCTTCTTGAGAATATGCATCAAAGACTTAGTAATTTTAGTGAATCCTAGGATAAACCTTCTAATAAAATTTTTCTTTCCAAAGAAAGATTTAAGAGACTTTTTGTTTGTAAGATGTTCAATATTTTGTACTACTTGAATTCGTGTGTCATCTATAGCAATTCCTTCTTGACAGATCATGTGACCTAGTAAATTTCTAGACTTAACCCCAAAGATACATTTCTTATGGTTTAATGAACTATCATATTCATGAGACCTATCAAAAACTTATTGGAGGTGACTAATATGATCTTCCTTCCTTTTTGAATAAACTGTCATATCATCTAAATAAACCACAATGACCTCACCTATCAAGTCTTTAAAAGCTAAGTACATTGCTCTTTGGAAAGTAGCTCCAGCATTGGATAATTTGAATGACATTCTTTTGTTAGCAAATTTCTCCCATTTAGTGATAAATGCTATTTTATATCTATCACCCTTATCCACCATAATCTGATTATAGCCTAAAAATCCATCTAGGAAAGAGTATCCCTAAGATCCTGGTACTTTGATCAATATTTCATCAATTCTAGGAGTGGGCACTTATCTATTTCAGATGCTTCATTCAAATCTTTGAAATCCATAAAAAGCCTAATATCATTATTCTTCTTCCTTACTAGAACAAGATTAGCAATCCATGTTGAATATCGAACTAAATATATGATTTGGGATTACAATAACTTCTTAATCTCAACTTCTATAGCTAGTTCAAATAATGGATTAAATTTCCTTTGCTTTTGCATAAATGTCTTACCATCATCTATTAAAGGAATTTTATGTGTCATCACATCAAGTTTGAAAGCTTTAAGATCCTCATAAGACCAAACAAAATTCTCTAAATTATTCTTTAATAGTAATAAAAAATTTTGCCTAAAAACTGAGTTATCTTCCTTTGTGACATTAATATCTTTAGTATTTTGGTAGATCTAAGATTCATTAGTTCATAAGCTTGATCATAAAAATTCTATATATTTTTCTTTGTGAATTGATTTTTACTACACTCATGTTCATAATTGATCACGTTTTTGGGAATCCAATTATACTTTGAATTTGACACTATCTCTATTGTGATCTGACTTTCAAATTCTTTCTTATTCTTCATAAATCTAAGTACTTGATCATCATCTTTAAATACTTGCAAATGTTTTATGTTATCTAGTACTGATGGTTGATTTTCATTTTCAATTACTACTCCTTCATAACTTTCTATCCTTTTCTCATCTCGTGTTGAAGTTGCCTTAGCTAAATCATCTACTATATACTTATCCTTTCTACCTATATGTTCTATCTCATAATAATGAAATTGATCCAACATTTTTCAAAAAATATATTTATAAGATCACAACAATGAGCTTTTAACATCACAATTTCCCTTGACTTATTCACAAATCAATCTTGAATTTCCTTTTATGGTGATTACCTTGATTTCCATTTCTAAGGCCATTTTAATTCCAATACTCAAAGCTTCATATTCAATTTGTTATTTGTGCAAGGAACAGATAAATGAATTACCTTAAATATTTTTGGAAAATTATCTTTTATTAGAACTACTTCAACTCTTGCACCTTTGGAATTACAAGACCCATCAAAATATAATTTTCATTTGCTCTGATCTTGAACTTCCTCTTTTTTCAAGTTATAAGCTTCTTGAAGTGTGCAAATTTTGGATTCAAAAACTCTTGTTCCAATTCTTCCCATTAGAAGTTATGTTTTCCATCATCAAAGGTTCACTATATACATACATTTGGTTTGCCTCCCCTTTCCAAGGTAGGCACATATGAGAATAATTTGTTGAAATGTAACCTAAAAAATTCTTACTCCAACTTCTACTTAACAAAAGACTATGTGAATCTGACATATTTTCTACTTGGATAGTCACTTTACTTTTTATACAGGGTTTAGAAGCAATTTCCAATAGAACATTTGGCACCTATCCCACAATCTTTACTCTACTTTTGTCTACTTGAACAATTTTCTTATTGGCTTGTTTAGAAAATCAAACCAAGATTTTTCTATATAGACAATGGCATGATGGTATATGTAGCTCTAGAATCGACCAAAAAGTTATGAACATACTTGTCTTTTAACTTCATTTTCAAAAGAAAAGGAGGATCTTCTTCATCAAGAGTACACCAATAGCTAGTTTTTGTTGTCTTGTCAATGTTGGATACATAACTTAACTTCAATTCTTCAACTTTCCTTTTACCTTTAATAAGCTCTAAAAATTTTCTTTGTTGATCTCCTATTTGTAACAACTAATATATGCTAATGTTGGTCTTGACATGTTTAATATCCTCAACTAGATCATATTCTCCATTAGCATAAAAACCTAGTTTCTTCATCCATTTATTAAGAATTTGATTTTGAATACTTTGCTCTACCTGATCTTCTTTCTTATTATTTTTATTTTTCTCTCTTCTACTTGGTTCAAAAACCTTTCTCTTAGTGGATGGATCAGAAATGACATTTGAAGGCCTTGAAGTAGTTAACCTTTCTTTTGATCATAAACTATGTCCATTTTCTTCATTATTATTACACTCTTCATCTGACAACATATCCTCTTCAGAACTTGATAGAGAAGAGGTATTGCTAGATCCATTGTTAGAAGATTTTTCTTGCATAATGAACACTAGATAGCTCATTATCTAATTTAATATCAAGGAAGTTAAACATAACAAGATCATTTTCATCCTCATATTCTTCTAACTTAGTATCTTGATGATTATATTTTCTGTTATTCTTTTCTTCCTTGATTTTAACTTTTACCAAAGCTTTTTCTAGCTTCACTAATGTGTTGGATAAATATTTCATTAATTGTCCCTTATTAGATTCTTTGCTTTCTAACTCTTTCTCTATCTTAATACAAGCTAGTCTTAGTAATGCTTTAAGTTGAGCAAAATCTTGCACAAGTATCATCATCTTTTATTCTCTTTTTTGAGTTGTGACAATCTCTTCATTATTCAAGTTTAACTACTTTCTAATTGTATTACTTCACTCTAGTAATCATTCAATGTTAGCAAGTTTGGAGTTCTTCTTAACCAAATCAAAATATTAGAATTCATAGCCTTGAGATAGGTGTCTCTAAGTATTTCATTTGATGGTCTATATTGTCTTTGAAAGAACCCACAAATTCGTTGAAATTTAATGTTGAAATCTCTAATTCACTCTTTAATTCCTTGATTAGCTTCTACTAGCTCACAATATAGTTGTTGTTGATCTAATTGATTACCAAATTGGGCTAAGAAAAGACTTTTCATATCATCCCAACTTGTGATACTATTGCTTGGCAAGTTAGAATACCAAATTTGAGCCATATCCTTTAAATTCACTACAAAAAAACCTACAAGCTTGATCTTCATGTTGAATATTTGCATGAGTTAAAGCTAAATCAAATAAGTGAATATATTCTTCAACAAAGTAAGCTTTTCCATGAATAAAAGGCTTAGGAAAATATTTATAAACTGCC
This sequence comes from Gnetum montanum, assembly GCA_015680685.1. Lineage (NCBI taxonomy): Eukaryota > Viridiplantae > Streptophyta > Gnetopsida > Gnetales > Gnetaceae > Gnetum > Gnetum montanum. Next base: position 65,109 of record MNCI01022894.1, on the reverse strand, counting down.
TTAGAAATATCATTGTATTTTTGAAACCCTAATGGTGTAACTCTGTTCTAAATATTTTCCATCCTATTAGAATTATTTTTTATTGTTGAAGTCTTATATTTCTTTGACTTTCTCTTATAGACTAATAAAACAGATAGAAGGGGTGATTTTCTTATCCTTATGATCTTTACTCCACTACTTGTTTTAAACTCAAGAACCTTCTTCTATTCTTCTTTTAATGAGTAAGTATTATTATAATCAAAAATTTCTTTAGAACCTTTGCAATCTTCTAACCTATGAGTATGTTCGGTCATTAACTCAAAACATTTACTAATTCTCTTGCAAACCCTCCTAGTAATAAAAAGAATTGTTGGTGTGCTAGGACTATTGATTTCTTTGAATGTAATGAACTTAGGTAACCAATTTTCTTGCCCTCCTTCTAGTGTGAAAAGAACTATTGATGTGTTAGGACTATCAGGCATATGAACTTAGATGACAAATTATCCTCTTTCTAGCATCAAAAGAATGGTTGGTGACCACTTGGGACTACCAATGCTTATGACCTTTGGTCTTGTGACTTTGGGGATCATGGAAAATGAAGGTGTTCCTCAAAATAGGGTTTAGATGCTTGTTGGTCTTCTGGCAACACCAAGGCCCATGTATCTCCAAATAAACTTAGTGATTATGAAACAAACTAAATGTGAGTATGTGCTTACTGTTGCAAATGTTGAAATGCTTGGGTTTGTTTATGAAATTGTAATTGGCTATCATAAAATAAATTTAACTAGCTTTGTCAAATACTATGAGTTGTTTGAGATTCCTATTTTTTGAAATCACTTAGTCTATATAGTCCCTATAGTAAACTACTTGAAACACATATAATTTCATAAAAATGGTTGAGTACAATTCTACCAATCTACTCCTAGTTTCCCCCAGAGAAAAAATTCCATAAGTAAACTAGAAATAGAGAAAGATTCAATGGATTTTAGAAAAAGAAAAGAAAGAAAAGCATATATGTGTAAATCTCAAAAATTTAGGCATGATAAATCAAACATGATGAAACACTTCATAATAAAGCTATTCCAATTTGATTTAAGTATTACAAATTTCTCAAACCTTCTGAGCTCAACAACCAAATTCATAACAGACAATCTTATTCACTACCAAAATGCTTTGTAAACCACAAGTACAAGCTTATGCTTGGCTAGCCTATAGTTGTCAAGAATTGCAAACACTAGAACTAACAGAAATTTTTTTTAATTTTTTAAATGAGAATTCTAAGGTAATAAACTTTAGAAAAATGAAGCTATTTCAAAAAAGCCAAAGTATCAAAGACTCTCTAGATCCTCAAAACTAAAATAGGAAATTTCTATAAGAAATTACTATTAAATTGCTTAAGATGCTTTTTTGTAACATAAGCTCTTATTTGGAAAGCCTTAATAGAAGTCTAATATTATGTAAAATGGAGCTCTAAGAACAATCTAGAAAATCCAAAAATTAAATGCTAACCATAATACTATCTAGACCATTAGCTAAGTAACTAAAACAAAATGGAAAGTAAGGCACTCACAGGATTAAAGCCAAAAAACTGAATTGATATCTTTAGCAATCCATATTACAATCTTCAATGTTACTTCTACCAATTTTTTCCCAAAAAATAAATTTCTTCTACTCTATAGTTGCTTCATGGTAGTTACATTCATCATTGAAGGCTAAGGTAAATATTAAATATCTAGGGAATTTATTCAGAACTACCTTAAGAAGTTATAACTTCTATAGGGAGTTATGAGAGAATTGGTAAGTGTCTTCTTAGCAATTACAACCTTACAAATATCAAGAAAATCTATTTATAACTTCCATGGAAGGTTATAACTTTTATTGGAAATTTCTAATTCCCAAAGAAATTAAAGTTATATTTATCAAATGATTATAAATTCCCCCCTTTTCAAATCGTAAACCTTTCTTTTTAAAATTTCCAGTTGTAATTTGAATAAACCATAATTTTTTATTTGTGATGATTTTTTGATTCAATAAAATTGTTATTAAGGCCATGTAACCTTAATATACATGGTTTCATATTTGATGTGCCTCGTGTTGATGTTTGAGCTTTGTGGTTGTCATGCTCGCTACCATGCCACCTCCATCGCATGTTGTTCTTATGTGTCTTGTATCCTCTGTTTCTACTTCTAGATCCTGTTGTTGCGATTTGGTAGGCATGGCACTCCTGCCAATGTTGTCCTTGGTCTCTACACTCATTATTTTGCTTAGTGCTACTCTAAAATGTCTACCTCCATTGCAAACAAGAAATTTGCAAATTTAGACCTTGCTTTGGTTCTCACCATGTTGATGCCCTACTACCATGTGATCCTCTATGAGGTGAAGCTCATGCATGGGTGGTCAAAGAGGAGCTTCCATTCAAATTTCTAATTTTGCTATGGAGAAATTTTCCATGATGAATACACTTTACTTAGGGTTCATCAACCTAGATTTTTTTGAAATATATGATAGCCATTGCTTTTGGGCTTCTTTTGATTTTGAATGTAAAGCCAAATTTCTAATGCTTGTAGGTTTGGCATGCTTGTTTTTGCTTTAGAATGCCAATTTCATCTAGATCTTCTTATGAGTTGTAGTGTCTATGTTCTTCTACAAGTTTTTGAAATTTTATTTTCTTTCTGCTCTTCATATTGCCATGTTTTTTTCTACGGCAAGTGTTTCTCTTCTGGGATAATGATGAAGGTTTTTCTTAGACAATTTTGTTGAATTTTTCAACCATTGTTTAACAAGAATCTTGTTAATTTTTTTTACTTTATGTTGAAATTATGATCTTGTTCTACCAACATTCATCAAATGTTGTTGAGCCTTTGAACTGGATATTTTCCTTTTGTTTTCTTTGGAATTCATAACTTTGCAACTTAATTTTCTACCATCATTTTCAAACCACCATAGATTGAATACAACATTATGAAGTGCAATGACGATAACATAACAATGGATCTTTACATAATACAATTATTTGTCAGTTTTCCTAAGAAGTTCTTACACAATTTTAGGGAAAATGGATGCACAAATTTATCCACTTTATTTTTGATTATTCTTTAACACATCCAATTTACCACTAAAACTAAAATTGATAAATTGATACAATGTAAGAATCAATGGTGATATGATTGCAATACACTGTTTTGCATTTCCCAAATTTCACCTTACATGGGAAAACCACAAATTCTTCATCGTTAAGCTAGAAACACCTTACAAAGCTTTCATTAATTCCATGCCTTTGGAATTATGAACATAAACTTAAAATGTTCATACCTTGAATATAAAGAGCACTTTTCAATTTTTTTTTCTTTAACACCTTTCTTTATCATGCTTTTCACTATTCCCATTTTAAATAAATAATTTAACTTTTATCTTCCAATCATCGTTGAAAAGCTAAATTGGGCAATTTACTTCTCAACATTATCTCATAAAATTAGCTCCATTAAAATGGTGTAAATGTGACAGTAGCTTCTAATTTTCATGCACTAATAGTGTAGTAGAGTATGAAGGACTAATCATGGGGATGTTAATAGTTTGTGACTATGGTATTAGCTACTTAATGATAAAAGATGATTTGCAACTAGCAGTCAACCAAGTAACTGAGGTTTATGCATGCAAGACTAATCATTTACTATCATTTTGAAATCTAGCTAAAACACTTATTTCACAGTTCACTAATGTGGGTATTCAACATATTTCTCAAGGTGAAAACACACTAGTTGATGCTATTGCTACCTCGGTGCTAAATATGGTGCCTGATGTGTTTACCAAGATGCCTTCCATAATGGAGAATTGCACATTTCCCATTACACATACCACTGAAGGTACCTCTATAGCCACTATTGAAAATGTCCCTCAACAAGAGTGGTATGATGATATGAATTTTTATTTAATGCATGATGAACCTTCACAAAACTTGATTGCCACCCAAAAAGATGCAAGATGCAAATGGTGAAAATAGTAGGTCACCATGGATGATAACACATTATGTCAAAAATCCTATGATGACATACTACTAGTGTGCATGGGAAGAACAAAAGCCCATATGATCCTTGAACAAGTACAGAAGGATATATGCAGAGGTCATATAAGATCTAGATCCATGGCCTCAAATATTAGATGTTTAGGGTACTATTGGTCCTATATGAAAAGTAATTGTCTACAAAAAGTTAAGACTTGTGATATTTTTCAATGATATAGTAACCTAATACACATACCCCCAGCTGAGTTGCATACCATTCAGATCACATGGCCATTTCAATGATGGGGAATAGACATAGTTGGACCTATAATGTCAAAATCCTTCACAAGGTATGGTTTCATCATCACCACAATTGAATATTTTGCCAAATTAAGTTGAAGCAGCTCCTCTAAGAAAAACAACATCTTAACAAGTTTACAAATTCATCTTTGATAACATTGTATCCCATTTCAACTTACCATTAACTATCGTCATAGATAATAGACCTTAATTTAGTAGCTATATGCAAGCTTTTTAACAGTAGTTGAGCATTAAATATTTCTTTTCATCACCTTATTACCCACAAGCCAATGGCCAAGCTGAAGCTAGCAATAAGGTCATTATAAATCTTATAAAGAAGATGCTAAGTAATGGTAAACGTAGATGGCATGAACAACTATTATACCTACTATGGGCCTATAGGATTACCTTTAGGATTGTAACTAGAGCTATATCATATAGCTTGGTTTATGGATATGAAGTTGGTTTTCCTCTTGAATTACAGGTTCCATCCTTAAGGATAACTCTATACAACTTCATCAATGATGAATAGAATACAGAGTTGGATATCATTGATCTCAACTCAATGGAGGAACAATAGATACACACACTTTTCAACATTAAATCATAACTAGAAAGGTAGAAATAAAAATACCAACATGATCTTAATAGATGGAAAGTTAAGGAAAGAAACCTTGTCCTCAAGGCTATTCACAAGCCTACAGATAAGTTCTTAGCTAACTAGGAAGGACATTTCTTGGTCATCAAAGCCTATTACAATGCAGCATTTAGATTGTGAACCTAGATGGAAATGAATTGATCAACCTAATCAATAATTCCTATCTTAAATCATATTACATATAACACTGACCTATTTTCTTATAGTCTTTGTTTGTCATTATTTTTAGGTTTGAACACATGATCGATATTGATGACTATGATAGTATTCAACTCCTTTTGTCATCTCAAAGACTAAAAACTTTGTACAAATCTGTTAAACAAAATATAGTCCTCTCCTATATGTGATGATTGTAAATAATTATGACCCATGTTTTCTTGCCAAATCATGGAGACTTATGTAGATTTCTATAATCACATGTTGATGAGTTACATTATGTCAACTGTGTTGATGTGGCCTCATCGTCTAGGCCTCATTGACGAGGCCTAGTTGACATATCATATCATGCATCAACATGGCCTCATTGATTTAATGTCTAAAATCAACTATAAATATGTGCTTGCAGCCACATTTATAGATGTAGAGAATGTAGTTGTAGCAGAGCTCTTATAGTTTTTCCATTTAAAAGTTAGAATTTTTCCTTTGAGTGTCCACAGCAGGAGTCATTGAGTGTACAAATATTTATTTGAGCATTTTTGTATTTGAGCACAACAGTGTGTGTGACAATAAAGACAAGATTTCTAATAAACCTTGTAGCACTTAAATATTTTGGTTATGCATTTAATGTTTTCAATTATTTGTTAAATGTTTCTAGTTATTTATTAAATGTTTTCTAGAAATTAAGTTAATGAGGCAATTAAGCAAGATAGATTACACATATAAGTACGACTGCTTCATGCGTAACACATATTTGCTTGGTAATCCCAATAGCATTATTGTTTAGTATGTCCAATAGTGTAGTGCTTGGTCATCCAACTATGGATACATGGGTTTAGGATGTGTGTGAAAAGTAGGATCAGATGCTTATGTTAGGATTAGTTAAATGCTAGTTAATTAGTTAATTTAGATTAGTTAATCAAATTCCTTTTATCTACAATTTAAGCACAAAATTATAAAACACAAAATGATAAAAATTGGATGTCTCAGTTACACTTAATCATACCAATGAACATCACATGTGTAATTGGGAAGACAACAATTGATCTTAGGACTAGAATTCAATTCCTAAAGGACTAGTGCACCAAAAATGATAAAGTTCATGGAATTCAACCAGATCATGTGTGAACACTTTGTGATTCGTATGGTTGGGTGTAGGGGTACATCGCCACTCATCGTTGGCATCATTGCTAGGGACTTTGTTTTTGGAATGTGTGTTATTTAGATCTAAGTGAATATCATTGATATCATTGTATGAACCTCAAGTTCAATATCATTTCCACTATACTTAAAATTTACTTTGTTTTGCAACATGTCTTCTTCTTCTTGCAAGCACGAGGATACCAAACCACCAGTCCCACAAGAGTGCAAAGTGGTATATACTCATCTTGATGAGTATGTACTAGACATCACATTCATCCTACATTAGGATGAAAAACTGTGAGGCATGTTATGAAGGGCAACATCATCTCACCCCCCGATTGATTTGTGCTCGGGATGCTATTCAAAATCCTTAAGACGCTAGGCATAATAGACCTTCACGAAGAATACGTTGTGGATGGATATGACACTCGAAACTACTATCCCAATGAAACACAATGTGAATGAGATAGATGTCAAGAGAAACTCCATGATGCTACAAATGGGAAACATTTCACTAACCCCTTGTTCCTACTAGATCAGGTGGAAAATGAGGATCCTCCCTTGGAAGGTTCTCAACATGAAGATTCTCCACACCCTATTATAGGTAGTGAAGGTGTGAACTTGATCCTATGATCCACTATTCATAAATTGGACTTAGGACAAAGTGACAACCAAGGTAGGGACTTAAGCAAGCATTACAATAGTAAGGGATTTAAGGATGGTGATTGTAATAAGCATAAGAGTGGTGGTAGACACCACAGTGGCGGTGGTGGTCCACCTTCTTCTTCATTCTCTTCATCCAATTCTAAACATTCCTCTTCATTTGATAGTTCTCATAGAAGCCTCCATTGACATAACTGTGATGAAGGTGATCAACAAAAAAATAATGATTGTGAAGGCCACCAAAATCGAAGGGGTGACCAAAACCATCATTGACGCAGTGATGATGATGAACCTTTATTAGTGACTCAAAGTATGCTTAACATTGCAAAGGTAGCTAAAAGCCAAACTAGGCATATGAAATATAGTCAGATCAAGCACCTAGACATGAACAATATCCCAAGATTTGAGGGGGGATACAACTTTGATCCACAAACACATCTACAAGCTTTACATGATGCCTATGCCTTATAGAATATAGAAAAGAAGTGGCAAAAAACTTAAGCTTTTCCCAAGGACACTCATCAAGGAAGCTGATAGTTGGTATTGGTTCTTAGAGCCAGAATCTATTCACAGATGGAGTACCATGTTAGAGCTATTTAATGATAAATACTAAATGTACTCTAGAGTGTCTAATCTGAGAAGGTGAATCCAAGGCTAGAAACAAGGAGCACATGAATCGTTGGATTTTGTCATGGGCCAATACTATTCACTCTTACATCAATGCCCTAGCCATGGCTATTCTCAAAGGAAACAACTTTGTCACATCATAGATGGGCTCAAAGCAGAAAAAAGAAGAACCCTTAGGGTGTATGCCCAAGGGATATTGTCCGAACTAAGAGCTCATTAAATCCAAAGGCTAATTGAGTAGGTAGCAAAAAAAGAAGGTGAGCTACAAAAAGGGAAAATTATTAAAGAATATAATAGGAATCCTTCCATTAGAAAATGAGAGGTCCAATTTTGTGATGAGGAGGAGTCACCACTTGAAGAAGTGATGAATAGAAAGACCTTGCCCATCCAAAAATATATTTTCAATATTTTTCCCAAGGTTGATAAATTATGGGACTCTTTGGATAAAAACTTTCAAACTACTTTGAAGATTATTGAGGAATCTAAAGGGGAAAATAATGATCATAACTGTACGAGGTGAAAAGAAGCTAAACATGCCTACTAAAGAGGTAAGGGAAAAGTTGCTACAATAGAGGAAGTTGTGGAGTTTGATTCTGATGATGAAACTAAATGTGACATCTGTCAATATGAACATCTAAAAGGATGTTACCCTATGGTGTCACAGTTATAAGAGTCTAGAGTGTATGCATTGAATCCTTGCCTAAAATGTAGGCAAGCTCTAAGATAATTACCTTATCCTCAAGG
>MNCI01022894.1:3653-41176 GCA_015680685.1 Gnetum montanum | reverse complement strand
CGTTCAGGTACAAAGCTGCTCGAATAAAGAACCGTTCACTTGGGGGACTCCTACTGCGGGCACATGGAAAATATTCTATCTCTGGGGTGATCAATCTGCCAGAGCTTCACTACTTTATGCCTAGGATGAGAAATGAGGGGAGTGCCGCCTCTTATTTATAGATATGACGGCGGATCGTGATATCGCGTACACGATATCGTAGGGAAAGACGCGATATCGCGTCGACCGTGATATCGCTTACACGATATCGCGGCTTGTGCAATCTGCGTCTCATCAAAGATAGATTACACACATAAGAATGATCACTTTGAGTGTAACACTTATTCACTTGGTAATCCCAATAGCATTATTGCTTGGTACACCCAATAGCATAGTGCTTGGTCACCCAATAGCAACTACGTGGGTGTAGGATATGTACAGAAAGTGGGATCAGATGCTTATGTTATGATTAGTTAAATGCTACTTAATTAGTTAATTTAGATTAGTTAATCAAATTCCTTTTATCTACAATTTAGGCACCAAACTATAAAACACAAAATGATAAAAATTAGATGCCTCAATTACAGTTAACCATACCAACAAACATCACAAGTGTAATTGGAAAGACAACGATTGATCTTAGGATAGCATGTGGAACTTAGGTAGCTCCACACAATGGGTGATGTAGCCCCACATAATGAGCAATGTGTGAGATTAACATGTGGAACTTCGGTAACCCCAAATGATGGGTGATGCAACCCCACATGATGGGTAGCATGTGAGGTCAGAGTATGGAACTTCAACAGCTCCACATGATGGGTGATGTAGCCCCACATTATGGACAATGTGTTAGGTTATTGTGTGGGACTTAGGTAGCTTCACACAATGGATGATGCAACCTCACATGATGGGTAGTGTGTGAAGTTAGTGTGTGGAACTTTGGTAGCTCCACACAATGGGTAGTGTGTGATCTCAACAAGTGGGACTTGGACAACTCCACATGATGGGTTGTGTAATCCCACATAGTGGCCAGCATGTGAGCCTAGTGTGTGAGACCTAGGCTTTCAACCCACACATTGCACTTTCATTAGGAGTCCATTTGTAACCCTCAAAATTATAACGAATGCAGGCATTATGGATCCAAAAACTATAAATACTAGATCCAAGATCATATTTAGGACTTTTGGAATGCAATTTTTGTAGCAATCACTTGCCAAAGCTTTGTCAACAAATTTTAGCAACATATTGGCAACACCATACAATGCTAATTGGGAGAGTTGCAAGTCAAGTTGGGAGAAAAGTGTAGGTTCAATGTAGGACACACTCTACCAGCTATGCCAAATTTCAATAGATATATTGGTTTTCTCAGGTTTTTTTAAAGCCTAGATTTCTACTCTTAAACCCCTTATTCTCATATTTGTTAACATTTATTATTTAAAATAAAATTTATTACTATTCTTGCTTGGCCTATTATTCTCTTGTTTCATTTATTCTCGTATTCAATGTTGTAATCTTATTTTATGAACTTTTATCATGTTTTTACTTACATGTAAACAAATTTGATAATAGACTTTCCAAGTCCTTGGGTGATTAGCAAGATCACCCAAGGCACTTCAAATCCTTTTCAAGGCCCAAAAATTTGTGAGTTGAACTATTTCATAGAAAATATTTTGATTTTTCTACACCAAAATTTTTTGTTGCTACATCGACAACAAGCAAGAGTAGTGGAGTTTGAAGTTGGGGAGTGGGATCTTTTAAAGATGAATTAGGTAGGATAGATAAGGCCAAAGAAGAGAATAAGTCAAAAGTTCTTGAGATACTATGATGGATCTTTTAATATCCTTTCTTATGTAAATTTGGTTTTATAAAAGTTGTAGTTGCTAGCATATTTGGTAAAATATCATCTTGTCTTTCATGTTTCTATGATGAAAAAGTTCAACCTAAGAGATGTTGATCTAGTACCATTGAGGTCCTCTAGGGATTCAAATATTAAATCTATGAAAGGACAATGGAATCATTTCATTGTCAACATGCACATAATTAGCTGTACTTTTGATTAGAACATTGAATTGTTACTACATTGGCAAGGCACATCCTTGAAGGAGGATATTTAGAAGAAGTAACATACTTAGAAATTACTAGTCATTCATTATGAACTTATACATAAAGAATCATATTGATCTAGGAAGGAATTACTTATATAAAATCTTAAATTATGAAAAAAAATGTTAATCAAATTGAATGGATATGAAGAAAATTGAATAAGTAGAGTAGAAGACATCCAAAACTATGTAGCTGCATAGTGGAAAGAAAATATGCAAAACAAATATAAAGGCATTACAAAAATAGTGACAATAGCCCCATGTGTATTAAACCAAAACTATTCACAATAAAAAATAAGACAAAACCTATTGCCCAAGCTAGAAATTAAATTATCCTATTTGGAATAAATGGCATTGCAAAAAAGGGTCCTCACATAGCTTCGATGTATACACCAAACTCCAAATCCAAGGCAAAATCATAAATTAACGATGGGATCTAGCCAAGATCTAAAATAAGATCTAAAAATATGGCTTATTGTAGATCTTGGTTAACAATGTATATCTTGATCTAGCTCTCTCTCTAATCCAACATAATCTCCCTCTATAGCTCTATCTTCTGATGTTGGCAAAGTAAGGCAAAAGAATACGATCATGAAATAGTGGTTAGCCTTATATTCTAGCATTAGTTTGGCAATGTTGGGTAAGCAGCTCTCATGTTCAAAAACTAAATTAAAATTAAATTTTAATTCTAATCATATTTTTAAATCCTTTTTCTTACATGGGCTAGTGCCTAATGCTAGTCTAAGGATCATCTACTATGAGAATGTTAATGGCTATGTCTAACCCCAAGTTGGTAGCTATGTCTAAGCCTAAACTAATAACAAGGTCTAAGGTCAAAAGCATAGAGGGTAGCATGAGATCCTTTAAAGTATAAGGTAAAAAATTAAAAAATTAAAAATCTAAATCTAACAATATAATTTTATCAAAAATTATAAATTACCCAAACAAAGCATGCCAAAACTAATAAATTTATTCATGAAGGATTGGAGTGCTACCACTATCAAAACTAATAAATTAAGACCCATGAGTATGAATTAGTGTTATATATTGTATATCCTAGACCAAGAACATATTTGAACATATTTTACATCTTACATAGAGTTTGCTGCATGGTATCCTCCTTGGTTATGTAGTAGTAGTTATGAGAGTTACCTTTGGTTCATGCTTATGATATAGTATGTGAGTTATATGTTTGACTAATATGTTTTGTGTCTAGATTGCATGTTGATTAGTGTTATTGCAGGTTAAAGTGTACCCTTGCACAAGCCCATGATCCATGGTCCTTGTCATTGATTTCATCAAGAAGGATTCCAATGGATCTATCACAACGTAATAATTTGCAAGGTTTAGTTATTTAATTTAATGCATATGATTAATTCTTTAATACTATTGGTTGCATTTCAATGAATTAGCTCTAATATTCTTGGTTAAATCATAGGATTGCATTACTATCATCACTATTATTGTTGTTCTTATTGTGATATTGTTGTTACTAGTTTTCTACATAAGTGAATGCAATCTGTTTACTAGGATATTTTGTTACATTTTTGCATCCTTTATTTTACCACTATTGGAGCTCAGTCATTGATTTACTTTATATTTTATGATTAAATATTGAAATCCAATTACCCAAGAAAATTTTCTTTTCTCAATTATCATGCCTTTATAAGTATTTAGCGATGCATATTTATTTCTTTATGTGCATTTAGTTATACACATATCCAATCTATAGTATGTAAATTTAGTTATGCACACTTATGCTTAATTATCCACATTTAGTTATGCATTTTTAATTTTCATTATGCACATGTGATTATATAATAATCTGNTAGTTATGCATTTTTAATTTTCATTATGCACATGTGATTATATAATAATCTTTTCATAGAAAAATTATGGACCCCGACTTCACCCAAACCATATCCCTCGTTACATTTTATTATTAAACTAGAATTAGAGTTATGGTTATTGAGATATCACATTTTCTAGTTTGCTAGAATACTATAAAAGTTTCACATCTAAACTAGTCTATCATGATAAGTAATTTCTAAATAAGATTATAGCATACTATTTGGTAGAACACTTGATAAGGATCCCATAGGTTCAAACAAAATTTGATTTGTAGTCCGAATGTGCATGTTATGTGAGGTTCAACACTAAGGGTATTGATGAAGAGAGAAATTAAGAATAGAAGCTTATGAAAATTATTGAAGAAAAAAATTTAAAATTAAAATTAAAAAGAAAAAAATCAAATTTAAATTCAATGCCATAATTAAAGCATGTTCACATGCATAATCTATTTTATAGAAAAAACATATGACACATATGTTATATATGTTACATATATGTTATATATATAACATATATCATGCATTTGATTATATTCTTTTTCTCACTATCATGTCCATGGCCTCTTTGCCTTTTTCTTGTACTACTTTTTTTTTTCGTTTGATATGCCACCATTTTTTTTCAAAACTACATTCTATTGTGTTTTTCTTGAAAGATGTTTTTTGTCATTTCTTCTTCATTTTGAAGTTGATATAAGCCCAGTTTTTTCCGTTCTTTCCCTTATAAATAGGTAGTGGACCCAAATATATCGCATCATAGTTTGAAGAAAGGTTTTGGTTGACAAGCTAAGCTAAGCAAAAACAAATTGAGAGCATTAGGTGAGAAAGGAAGACATGAGAAAATTTTGGAAGCCTTGCCAACATAAGTAAGGAAGTTTACTTTACTTTCCTGTTATATGGTTATTCCATATTATTATGCATTTCGTATTTCTCTTCTTAGCTTCTTATTCTTCTATTATTCTTCTAAAATTTTTATTAATAAGCTAAGATTTTACCAAATTTTTGTAATTTTGGGCTTTTTGGAAAAACAATATTTTAATCATGTTCATAGCATTTTTTGTCTTTTGGTGAATTTTGGAAATTACAAAAATTATGCCCAAGTTGCCCCTAGATATTTTATAAATATTTGGGATCTACTCATTACATAAACATTATTTTGCAAGAATTTTGTGGAATTTGAACTTTTATGGGTTTTTGGCCAATTTGGACACCTTTTGGATTTTTAGAATAAAATAATAATAGTGTGGGACTAATTTTACTTAGTTGGCAGTGGAAGAATCTTTTAAATTCCCTCAACTACATGCAATAGTGAAGTGTTCTTTAGTGGAACCCATCCTAGGAGAACAAGGATTGTTGGATGGATTTCCTACCTTGGATTTTGATTCATAAGTTCATGTGAGGCGATAGATTTAGCCAAGACCATGGCATTGAGCATTTAAGTCTAATGGTGTGTGGTGAGGCATAGTCAAGATCTATCTTTCCAATGATACCTATGTCTCAACTGTTGAGGATGTTAGTAGTAAGGCTATTGCCAAGACCCAACCATGAGTGACTTGTTTAGAATCACAAGGATAATTCAATGATACTAGTTAGGTTATTTCAAGATCTATCGGTATATTCCTTTGGTAGTGAGGGTAACCAAGATCTAGCCCTCAAAGTGCCTAAATAAAATATACATTTGTTTTTAGATTTTTGAATTTCCTTGGATATTTGGATTTCTTTTGAATTTTTGAAAAATTATGGCATTTCTAGACTAGAAAAAATTTTTGAATGTTTTATTGGAAACCTTTATCTAGCCTGTAACCTAAGACTTCTAGCCCATAAAATTTATGTTTCATGACGAGGGAAATAAAATAACCTTTCTTATTTGAGGAGTTATGACTTCTCTTGCATTTCGATGTAGAGAGCCTAGAATACGCAAGGAAATGTTGGAAGAGGGACATAGTAGGAAAGGTGAACCAATTATATAGAATATGGATCCTATCAACTTCAAAAATAATTTCTATATATTTTGTATTTTTGTAAAATAGAAACCTTGTATACTTTTTAGATATTTGATTCATATGCTTTTTTTTTTTTTTTGAATAACTAATAAAGTATGATAGATATGAATTTTCCGTCTATGTTGTTGGGATCATGAGACTGCAAGGAACAATTTTCATTTTGAGAAAAGGTTAAATTATTTATTATATATTAATATTTAATTATTTAGTTTAGTAAAATCAAATAATGATTAACTTTATTTTTAGATGCCCAATTGAGGTGAAACAAGTATCATTGAGATTGTTGTTTTACACACTGATGAGTCATGAATTGTTGGTCATGATATCGCACCCGTGATATCACGTACGCGATATCACAACCTAGACGTGATATCACATACGTGCGTGATATCGCAGCCTGTCTCCTCATTTATAAATAAGAGGGAGGTAGATTTGGTAAACGAGTGAGTTTTTTTTAGAAGTCTTAAGTCTTAGTATTAAGGTAGGGACTTTTTGTCAGTTTTTTCTCTCAACCTTTTCTCCCAGTGCATGCCCGCTGTGTGATGATTGTAATTGTACGGCATCCTTATTTGAGTGTGACGTACTTGGACATGCACATGACCAACAATAAAGATTGAGATTACTTCATCATTGCAGCATCCACTTAGCTTAATTATTTAATTGTTATTGTTATTTATTACTTCCTTAGTTAATATCTCTCTACCCTTATCTCTTAGTAATGTGGAATGAGTATGACTTAATCACAAGCATTTAAGTGTGACTACTTGGTAACCCAATAGCATACCTAGGCCATGCACTTGGTAATCCCAGTGGTAGTCATGCATGAGGTCCAAGATGTGTACAGATGCTTATTGCACTTAGGATAGTTTAGATTCTCTCTCACCCTCTCTCTCTCCTAGCTTAGTTAATATTATTTCTCATCATACCCAGGAGTAGCATTAGTGTAGGAACACATCATACACCTCACTCTAGACTAAACCATAGGTGAAAAAGCTAATACTAGTCCAATTAGGAAGAAAGCAAACTATGATCTATGAGTAACTATCTAGATACCACAACTAGCCCATCTATGAAGTTCAACCAGATCGTGTGTGAAGCGCTCGTATTCATATGGTTGAGTGTAGGGGTACCTCGCTACTCATCATTGGCCCCATTGTCGAGGACAGTGCTAGTTATCTAGATTAGTTATATCATACAAGGTCGCTATATAAGAATTAATGATATATCTTTTAAGAAGAAATAATTACAAAAATTCACATACAAATTCACACACAATTTCACAACCATACCTCTCCTACAAGACTACAATAATGCCACATCTAGTGAGGTAATTCATTGGAGAACCAATGAAGTATATGAAAATGAAGATTGGAGTATGCAATCTGAGGTGGAGGTTTCTTATAAACATAAATGAAGGAAGCATCATCCTAACACATGAAAGCATAACTTACTCGATGATGATGAACCCCTACTAGCCACTACAAGCCTAACGCAAATACAAGAGGCTGTTCGAATCTCCTGTAGGCATCGTAAAGAGAGCCACTTACCCAGGCTCGATTTAAACAACTTTTCCAATTTCTCAGGAGGCTATGACTTAGATCCTCAACAACATTTACAAGCCTTCTACGATGCCTGTGCATGGAACAACATTGAAAATGGTTGGCAAAAACTCAAGCTTTTTCCCATGACACTCATTGGCCAACCAAAAGTATGGTATAGATCGTTAAAACCAAATTCAATTCGACGTTGGCAAACAATGGTAGAACTCTTTAACGAAAGATATCAAACCTACACAAGAGTGTCAACCTTGAGGAAACAAATCCAAGAATGGAAACAAGCACAACATGAACCCTTGGACATAGCCTTAGAAAGATATTATGCACTATTAAACAACTGTCCAAGCCATGAGTTCTCCGAGGAAAGGCTAATGTACCATATCATTGATGGGCTTCGTAATGAAATAAGAGAGACCCTAGGGATGTATGCCCAATGTCAACTACATGAACTATGAACCCATCAATTTCAAGAGCTTATTAAGCAGGTAGCAAAAGAAGAAGGAGAAATGGCTAGATGGGAGAGTGTTGAAAAACATCAACGGGACCAAAATCTCAACTTAACAGAGGTCCATAATCACAAAAAGGATTAATCAACCCATCTTAAGGAGGAAGAACCATCTTTTCCAATACAATAATTATTAGATGAAATTGAGGCAAAGATCAATAAGATGCTGGAATGGATAAATAAAAAGTGTGGAGAATATATCAATATTATTGGAGATAGATTTTTGACAACTTGATAAGTAGGATAAAATATCATTAGAAAATAAAAAAGAAGGGATGAAAAAAATAAGAGCTCAACTGTCAATCATACGTATGAATGAAAAATTTGCCTGTACGATCATCCCAAGGGCCAATGCCCAATCTTGTTACAATTATATGAGCATTTGGAAAGCACATTACACCCAAATTTCATACAGAGATACTGTGTTTGATCACAGTGGCAATAATCCCAATCATGGGAAAAGCCATCCCTGAACTGGAGACAACCTTCATATCATTTGAATCCAAATGCTTATCTAGTCCAACATCCTATTTCCCCAACTGGGTCAACATACTCTATCTCGCCGCATTATCATTCTCCTCAATACTATCAGCCCATGTCCTCATCACAAGCACTGCCTTGTGTACCTTACACTTCTCCTAAATGTTAATATTCTCATCCTTTCTCTCCTTCCACATCGCCACCAATTGTTCATGAAGTGTCTACATCATAGCAACAACCCATGAACGTTACTTGTGCTACTATTGCCAACAGCAGTGAGAGACCTCCTCAACATCAAAGGTGTTTCTTCATTAGACATGACCGTAGGAAGGGACAACACAGTTCCAAGGCCACTGCATTCTCCAACTTAGCACAATTCTAACACAGTGGTGCATCCTTCTCCTTGAACCCAATGCCTAATGTCACTTCATCAGGGACACCAATTAACACTCCAACAATCATACGGCCCAATGAATATAGCCATGGAGGATGACATCCTGATCCTTGCATACCATCTTACGGTCTCAAGTATCATAGTGGGTCAACTCTTTACTTGGGAATCACATCTTATAAATTTCCCCACTATGCTTACTATAATTAGGTGTGTGAACCCCAATGGGGTAAGTATGACCAAGTTTTGATATTTTCAACATACAAGGATCCTCATCTTTCATTTATTAATCCTTGCCATGCTCAACTGTTTAGTTATGGGGGATATCCCCCATTCTAATAACAAGCATGATTAATAAATATTTTATAAATATTTTTCATTTTCTTTAATTTTACAAATTTTTTTTGAAAGTTTTTCATTTTTCAATTTCTTGTTTTATATTTTTGACTTCTTGTCTTCTTATCCTTTTATAAGTAATCTCATCTACAAATAAAACACTCATGTGGCTCGTTGGTTTAGGTGTGTTCTATGTTATTGAGTATCGAGTGATCAATTATTTGGACAGTGAGCCCATTAGACCCACTCATCCATTCTACAAATAAGAGGTTCTGTTCAAGGGTACAATGATATTCTTGACATTCTTCAAACTTAAAATTAATTTGGTGTTCATTGTACCTAGAATGAAGAAGGATGGATCAAGAGGGAATGATTTGGGTGTGACATCAAGGGAACTTCTGGATTCTCTTTGGTGACATCTATGAGAGTTACATGCAACGTGGTCGTACTAAGATCCTTGTAGATCTAATGCAAAATGGGAGTAAGAGTAATCAAAAGGAACTCAAAAATCCAATGCTATTCTAGGGGGTCCCATTGGAAATACATGCACCCATGCCTGAGGGTTGGTGGCTTCTCTAGATTCAGCATTCAAAAAAAAAAGAAGAGAGAAGAGAAGAAAAAGTGCCACAAAGAAAAAATCACTCCTCCCTTGAACAAAATGTCAAGTGATCGTACACCTTCTTGTTATGGTACTCTCATAGTCACTCATCATGGGATGAAACAATGCAGTGTCACTGATCAGAGGAATGGACTTGGTCCTAATCTTAGAACAACAAGTTAATGATACATTAATCATGCTTTACACATAGGATTCATTGTGCCCTGCGTCAGTTACCTCATGTCCCAATCTCTACAATCCCTTCTATAGGCAATCTCAATCGTTGTTCATGTAATTGTAGCTTGTGTCTTTTGTAGCATAGAATTCTTACCTCATTCCAGCGATACTTACATGTGTGCATTTTGTGGAACCAGTGTGGATAACATTTTTAACCCTTCTAGTGCCTACAGACATTTTAAGGTGTGGTTACGCAAGGGCATTATAGGTTGGAACCTACTTTGGGGAGGATCCACTTGCATAATTTTTGTAATTTGCATTCATGACACATCTTCCACATGTCATCTATTACCCTCAGCATATTTTCAACAATATTCTTTCCCTTATCACTATCCCTTTGATTCAAACGTTCCTATGAACCATCACATAGACTTTTTCTCCCATCTGAGGTCCTTATTGATAAATTCCACACCATCATAATTTTTGTGCCTTCAGAATTAGTTAAATTACCCTGGAACCCTTTAACAATCATCCAGATGTCCTTAGTTTACATTATTTAATTTCAAAAAAATATTAAAAATTTGGTACATTCTATAAAGTGCCCTAACTTCGATAGGCCGGGATATCGAGTACGTGATATCGCGGCCAACGCGATATCGCATCCGCACTATCGCATCCACGCTATCATATACGCAATATCGCATTCCAAAAATATATATATATGTGATCCTCCTACGCTAATCAACATCATTTGCAACTGTTCACGTAGGGGAAGTTTTTCCAATTTCTCTCTACGACTTGCGATTGCACATCCCTTGCTTTCATATCGATAACTCGCTCGCTGGTACTCTGATTTTCATTCTGTTTGAACCTACTTGAACCTGGAGTGTTTAGCTTAGTCATGGGGGAGAGGCACACACCAAATAGAACATAAATTTTTTGAAATTCATCATCGCCCAAGGGAAATTATTAAAGGTAATTAGTTATAAAATTAATGATAAATGCGCCAAAAAAAATTTCATCTCCCTAGTTATACCAGGAAACTAGAATTGGAAACTACCTAAGCAAAGAGAATTAAATATTATAATCTTTCGGGGACATTCTCTCCTAATAATTAATGTCACATGGAGATAAAGCAAATTCATTAAGGCAAGCAGTAAGGTATAACCTAACTTTGGTAACAACCTTACTAACGATTGATCCCGTGTGATTGCAGATGGTCCTGAAACGTAAACAATAGGAAGGTCCTACTCAAGGTGTGATCAAACGACCTAGAAGAGGTGAAGGAAGAGTTGCTGCTGAACAACATGTAGAGCAGGAGAAACAATCATTTAGTATCCATCAAGAAGACCCTACCATTGTACAATCAAGGCAGGTGGAAGGAGGAGCTACTGCTACATCTGAACAAGGAGGACATCTTACATTGCCCTAGGATTGTGTTCAGACCATCCATGAAAGGTCCACATTTACTATAGTGATCATGAAATTAAACTTTGGACCTTTCATAGAATTTGCTCTAGAGGCCTTTAGGGATCACCTCAAAGGGTCCCCATTATGGCCTATCCTCTCTAAAAGTGGTGCTTGGTACTTAGGGGAAACGTACCTATTTTGGAAAAATAAAGAAGAAGGCACCACAGTTAACATTTGTGGTGTGACTATTGATTTCTTTGTTCAAGACATTTTTGAAGTATTAAACCTTCCAAATACAAGGCCAAAGGTTGCTCAGTTGTCTACCCACTTAGACCCTAATGCACAATGAATTTGGTTAGATAGGGTGTACAGCAAGGAAGATAAGACTTTTGGGGAGTTGACGACGGAAGAGAGGATTTATTTCAAAATAGGGACTTATCATATCTTCCCCACAAAAGGTTTAAAAATAATTTCAACATATGCGGCAACAGGATGCACAATGTTGTTGGGAAATATTAATGCTAACCTACCTCATCTATATTTTACGAAGATCCTAAGGAGGTTTGAAGAACGGAAGATAGGGAAGTTTGCGTTGCCCTTTCCTTGTATTATTAGAAAGCTATGCAAACATGCTGGTACCAGAGGATATACCAATGATGTCCTTCAAAAATCCCAAAATGCTTTGTATGCCGAACTACTAAAGCCACCAGCTGCAAGGAAAATCACTGGTGAGATGCTGGGATAGGAACAAGAAAAAAAATAGACAGCAGGGCCAACTGCAACTCAACTTGTAGGACCTAGCCAAATTCCAATCACGGGACCCAGTCAACAACAATAAGTAGGGCCTAGCATGGGCTAGCAAGATCAACCACTACCACCACTGCAAGATTACAGACCGTCGATGAGCCATCTCAAGGCCATCACTAAGATGGTTAGTTGGGGAAGTCATGATGATGCAAATCTCTTCAGCATCATCAATGATGCTTTACAGCCTACAGTTTCTATGGATCATGCACAAGGTGAAATGTCCATTTAGACAGGAGGAGGGGAGATCACTTGGTCACAACAGATTTTAGGAAACACTGCGTCCTTTTAGGTGCAGTTGGAAACCAGTGAAGGGGCCACGGTGGTGGTCATGCAGCACCAGGATGCAACAGGAGCCACAGAAGTGGTTACAGACCACATTAAAGAATCATTCAATGTGCCTATTATGCCACCAATAGATCTTATAGGAGCACGGGATGCTCAAACTCTGGTCAGTACCTCAATGACTCCTGCAAAACATGAGGATGTACTCGACCAATTGCTACAAATAGGATAGGTAATGATGTCCTTGTTTGACATCCCATAGGATGTTACAACAATACAATCAGACCTAATTTCCACCAAAGGGAAGCTGGTCATGATAGAGATGAGGGTTGAGCACGCTAAAGAAGAAGTGCAAAGATTGCAAGAAAGGCTCATGACCTTGTAAGTAGTGCAATGGGATCCTTCTCAATTCATTCCCGTAGACCAGCTGGACACTTTCAGAACTGAGCAACTTAATAAATTATTTATAGAGAATAAAAAGGTGGCAAAAAAAAGAGAAGGTTGTTTGAGATGCCTCTATGGGACAAGCGCAAACTTATGCGCACGTCAAAACACTCAAAGCCTTACAAGAGGAAAATAAACAACTTGTTGCTGAAAACCTTCGGTTGACCTCTGTGGAGAAACAAAAGAATGTTCTCAAGGAACATTTTCAGAAATTGCAAAAATAAATAATTAGGGTCATTCAGGACATGAACCGTTTAGCCAAGGAAAATCGAACCCTCTCGATGGAGGAGGTATGCACCATCCATCAGAAGATGGTCATTGAAATAAGTGCATGGAAGAATGAGGCTAAATGGCGCGAGAAACTAAAGGAGCATTTCTGGGACCAAGTGGGGATGTATAAAAAAATCATCAAAAAGGAGATCCATATGGCCAAGTCTCACATCAACACTCTCAATGCTTAACACGCTGACTGGCAGGCCATGTTGGACACATACGCATTTGCCCACCAGGCAGAAGTTAAAAGTCGGGACCTAGAGATCCAAGACCTTACAAAGTACATGGAGTTGGCAAACCTGCGATATGCCAACCTTGCCATGTTAATAGCAGGGCACTCAAGAATAGAGCTCAAGCAATGGGTAGCCACCACCTACACCAAATATGAAACAAAATTTGTTGAACACAAGAAAACATTGCAAAAATTGGAGGTTGCAAATTCTGAACTTGAGGTGGTTAAAGCAAGCTACCAGGGGTAGAAAGGTGTCACAACAAACTTGGCTTGACGGCTCATATATTTTCAAGAATACAAAGACAAAGCCAGAGCCTATGAGGAGGAATGACAAGTGTTTGTAGCTTGGTATGTCAAAGAAAATAAAATGTTTCTGCAACTACGGTGCCCATGGGAGGTGCCGACTCCATCAAACATTAGAACATTAGCATGGATGGCACAGGATCCCTGAACTGAAGAGGAGAAACTCCAGGCCATACTTCAATGTCATCAAACCCTAAGACCTAGAGTGCAAGACAAGGGAAAGGCACCCATGGAGGAGCCACTACCACCAAGAACTACATGAGTTCCACCCAATTTTCTAGTTATAGGATTTTCTTTTGTGTTCTTTGTATTGTGTCCCAATTTTGTTTTGATTCCACACTGCAGCATGAATCCATTCTAGTCAGTCACTAATCCCATACCTATCCACTACATAATTAATGGAGCTTGTTCTCACTTTAACTCAAGGATGAGTTTTCATTCAATCTTGGGGGTATGATGAGTCATGAATTTTTGGCCATGATATTGCACCTATGATATCACATACGCGATATCACAGCCTAGATGTGATATCACATACATGATATCGCAGCCTATCTCCTCATCTAATTAAGAGGTAGGTAGATTTGGTAAAGGAGTGAGCTTTTTTTAGAAGTCTTAAGTCTTAGTATTAAGGTAGGAAATTTTTGTCAGTTTCTCCTCTTAACCTTTTCTCCCAGTGCATGCCAGCAGTGTGATGATTGTAATTGTACAGCATCCTTATTCGAGTGTGATGTACTTGGACACGCACATGAACGACAATAAAGTTCGAGATTACTTCATAATTGCAGCATCCACTTAGCTTAATTATTTAATTTTTATTGCTTCCTTAATTAATATCTCTCTACCCTTATCTCCTAGTAATGCGAAATGAGTATGACTTAATCACGAGCATTTAAGTGTGAGTACTTGGTAATCCCAGTGGTAGTCGCGCATGAGGTCCTTACTATGTATGAATGATTAAGGAACGGATGCTCATCACAATTGGGATAGTTTAGATTCTCTCTCACCCTCTCTCTCTCTCCTAGCTTAGTTTATATTATTTCCCATCATACCCAAGAGTAGCATTAGTGTAGGAACACATCATACACCTCACTCTGGACTAAACCATACGTGACAAAGCTAATACTAGTCCAGGTGGGAAGATAGCAAATTGTGATCTATGAGTAACTGTCTAGATACCACAACTAGCCCATCTGCGGAGTTCGACCAAATCGTGCGTGAACTGTTCATATTCATATGGTTGAGTGTAGGGGTACCTCGCCACTCATCACACACTATTTTATGATCCAACGATTGTAATTTTTATACAACATATCTTTTGTGGTTGCACAAATCTTAAATTTTTTTTAAATAACTTTTATTTGATTATATATATGATTTTTATAAAATTTTGTTATGCTATATTGATCTATTATATTTATGCTCCTAATTAATAGTTTTTATCTATTTTATTGCTTCTTTTTGAGTTAGTAATTTAAGGTTAAATCCATATCCTTGGGGTTTCATAGTATCTCTATTAGTTATTTATAGGATATTTTATAGATAATTAATAGGGGTGTTATAGGATCTCACTTAATTTATATGAACTTATATTCATATTTTAGGTTCTAATTTAGCTCGAAGAGTTGGTGGGTCTTGGGAATAAAATTTTTATGATTATTATTTAAGTTTTCTTATACTTTGGAGATTTGTTGTTTATTTTAGCTTCTTGTTGTTATTTATGACTTTGGTTATCCATCATGAACGTATGAATTATGGTGCTCTATGTACTTGAACATNTGCTTATGGTATCATTCATTTTTTTCATTGTCTCACATTTATACATTTGATATATCTTGCATGCATATATCAAATATTTTTTTTGACACCATGTTGTATCTAGCATATGTTTACCATGCTCCATGTTTATATATTTTAACCTTTTTTTATTGTATAATCATGGCTTTCATATTTCTTTTCGATAATAATATGTTAACACTTTTGCATCTTAATTTGGTACTTCACTTTTCATGCTCTATTGGCATATTTCTCTCTCTTTTGTTTACATCTATTTATCATTATCATGACTAGGGATCTCATAGTTAGACCAATGTAATGCCTTTTTGCAATCATACAGTATGAATAATAGTAGATGGAAGGCCCTTTGACTTCTTTAGCAACAATGGCTTTTTCTTTGCTTACTTCCCTTTCTTCAACAATTCTAAACCTCTTTTTTTATATTCGTCATGGACCTATCTAACACTTCATAGAGTTCTATGTCTTTAGATTTTGGTTTAATTTATCCATCCATGCCAAAGTATCACGATGTGTTGATTGAGTTTTTAATAAGTCCTTCTCTATCTTCATAACTTGCATATAGTAAGTTATGACATAATAATATGAATAAACTAAAAAAGAAGTATCTTATTATTTAGAGAGGAAAATTTTGACTATTGTCCAAACCATTGTAGGCCTCCTATCATCTTCTCCATGATGTTGAACTCTAAGTGTTTATCGTTGTAGTTAGTTAAGCTCTTCCAATTGGAGAATTTATAAATATATTCTTCTAAAATATCCTTCATAAAGATTCAATTAAAGAACTTAATTATAGCTTCATATTTTAGAAATTTATTTTTTAGGACACAATGATGCAAGATTAGATTCATGATATTACTCTTCAATGATATTTCCTCATGATCTAATCTTGTCCTTTTAAGAACCATCATGATTTCTTTATTTTTTCTTCTTCTTCATTGCCACTTATGCCCTAGTCTCCCAAACTGACAACTGTGGCAGTATATAAATTATCAATAAGTTAAGTATCCATTATTCTCACAACGATCTTAATCATAGAAATCTCTACATGTAACATGAAAATATATACAAAATAAGAAAGTAAACATAAGAGTAATGTAACTTATTAGAAAAATAATAAGATTTTATCTATTGCTTCATCTTCATCTTTAATACTTTAAAACAATTTATTCTAATATCCAACTATGCTTGTGAATGTAGCAAACTAATGGCCCTCCATGTAGAATCAATCTTCATATCTTGCATAATAATTCAAGTAAAGATGATTACTATCATACTACTGCATGATTCCTATAAATAAGAAAGAGGAAATCGTGAATTTGATAACTTATTAACCTTGTGGAATCCAATGATCTTCTTAAATATGCATAGTAAATTAGTGTGATTAACATCAATTGCATTAATTTTACCATCACTTGCCACGATTTTAAGGCAAAACGTTAAACACTCACAAGACAATACCAACAATCTGTATCACACATTGTGTCAATACAGAAAGCATTCCTAATGGTAGGTGATGAGCCACAATATCGCATCCATGATATCGTGGCCTGCCTCATTGCCTATAAATAAGAGGCAGGCATACTTGGTTTGCATAGTTAGTCTTAGTCCCTTACCCAAACTCTTTCCTTTTCTCCCTCTTAGAGTTAGAATTATTTCTATGTGCCCGCAATAGGAGTCATAAAGTGAATGAATCTTTATTCAAGCATTGTGTACCTAAGCACACCTTGTGTACGACAATAAAGAAGAACTTTTTGATAAACCTTGCAGCATTCAGAATAGATTAATTAATGTTAATTACTGTTACTTAATTCTTTCCTTAGTTAATTAATGATTCTCTCTTACCCTACAACTCTACTAAGTAAGCACACATAGTACGATCACTTCAAGCATGTGTGTAACACTTGGTAACCTAATAATGATTAGCATTTCGTAATCCCAGTAGTGTTGCACTGGTTCAGGACGTGTATGACAAGTGAGAATGGATACTGGTGTTAGGATCAATTAGAGCGTAGTTAATAAGTAGTTAAATTAAATTAGTTACTTAGTTATCTCTCTCCTCCCTTATTAGCAACAAGACATAAAAACATAAAAAGTATAAAAATCATATGCCTCAAGTTTACTTAACCATACATTCGTGACATACAAGTAAGCTTGGGAAGACAACGATTGATCAACCCATTCTTGTTCCACAAAGGCGCATGAGCACTTAGTCCTTGGAATTTGACCGGATCATGTGTGGATGCTTGTATTTGTATGGTTGAGCTTAGGGATACCTCACCGCTCATCATTGGTGTCGTTGCCAGAGACTTTGTTGTTTGTGCACTAACCAAAACATAGAAAATATTTCACATCATTGGAATGAACCCTTGGGGTTGGTTAAAGAAAAATAATAAATAATAATACATTGCACATTGAATAGACAATCATGTCTCCTTCTTCATATGAAAGTGTTTCACCGCCTAGGTCTGATACAGGTAACAATCACAAGCGTAGTACACATGATAATTCACCAGTCCCTCGATAGTTTTGTGCGGTATATGTTCATCCCGATGAATATGTACCAAACTTTACCTTTATCCTCCACCAGGATGAACAACTGTGTTGGCGAGATTTAGAAGGTAACATAGTATTACCTCTTGTTCACTCAGTCCCGAGCATGCTTCCTCATGATCTCACATGAATTGGTATGCAACACTTGCAGGTAGAGTACGTTGTGCATGATCATGACTCGAGAGAGTATCAACCCATGGAGGTACAATGTCAAAGTAATTTACAACAGGAGAGACATCATGAATTCATGAAGGGAAAGTTGTTGCAAAATGGCCCACATGTCCTAACCAAAAATGAGGGTGGTGAACCTGCCTCAGGCAATTGCCTGCACAATGATGTTTCTCCCGTTAACTTCGGTCAAGGGGTTGTGTATCAAAATCTTTACTCAACTATCCATAACCTAGATTCTGGTACCGATAGACATAAAGTATCTAAAAACGGAACATGAACACATGACAAAGATGGACATTTTGATCATAACCGCCATCGAGGCTACGACCACCGAAGAGAAGGAAGCAGACACCATCATGGTGACGATCCTCCTTCTTCTTCACCTTCATCATCTCCTTCACCCTCTCCTTCAGGATCTAGACATAGTCACAAAGAAAAAGACCATGAGGATAAGAGTAAGCAAAATGGAATTCATAGATAAAATAGTCGAGAAAGGGGATGAGGGCACTCTAGAAAAACACACCGTGAAAGAAGGGAGAGTAGGGGACAACATAGGCATCATAGATGCCATGGATGAGACGATCATAATGAACCCCTACTCGCTACTCGAAGTATGCTAGACATAACTGAGGCTATCAAAATCCCAAAAAGGCACCAAAAAGATAGTAGGATCAAGAGATTAGACATGAATAACATCCCACGATTTGAAGGGAGGTACAACGATGATCCTCAAAATAATCTACAAGCATTTCATGATGCATGTGCCTTACAAAACATAGAAAGAAAATGGCAAAAACTTAAGTTGTTCCCATGGACACTAGTCAAAGAAGTAGAGAGTTGGTACCGGTCCTTAGAATTGGAATCCATTCGTAGGTGAAGTACCATGTTAGAATTTTTCAACAATAAGTACCAAACATACTCCCAAGTGTCCAACCTATGAAAGCAAATCCAAGGCTAGAAACAAGGAGGATATGAACCCTTGGATGCTACCATGGGCCGATATTATGCACTGTTACATCATTGTCCTAGCCATGGTTATTCATAGAGGGATCAACTATGCCATCTCGTAGATGGGCTTAGGCATGAAATGCAAAGAACCCTTGGGATGTATGCCCAAGGGAGGCTATCTGAGCTTAGGGCCCATCAAGTTCAAAGATTATTGGAGCAAGTTGCTAAAGAAGAAGGTGAGCTAAGAAAAAGAGAAAGTGTGAAGGAATATAACAGAGATCCTTCCCTCTGAAAGAGGGGAGTAAGAGTCTGTGAGGATGAAGAAGAGTCACCACTTGAAGAGATGGTGAATAGGAAAACCTTGCCTATCCAAAAATTAGCACCAAAAGTATCGGCAAAGGTAGACCAAATGTGGGATTCCCTAGATGATAGATTTCAAATCATTCTTAAAATAGTAGAGGAGTCTAGAAAGCAAGGTAGTGATCGTGAAAAAAATAAAAAGAGAGATTGAGCATGCACGTAACAAGGATAAGGACAAAGTTGCCATCATTGACAAGGTTGTGGATTCATAGACAAATAATGATAATCGATGCGAGATATGCCAATATGACCATCCTAAGGGATGTTTCTCTATAATCTCACATCTATAGGAGTCTGGGGTGTATGTACTCAACCCACGATTAAACAAAAGGCAAACACCCTGAAGGCTACCTTATCCTCAAGGTAACCCAAGGTAGCTCCACCAACCCTTAAAATATTATCCAAGTGGAACTCCATCACAACTAATTAAACAGTATCAACAGTGGCAATACTCACAATCATGGGGAATGCCACCATCATGGCAACAGTATCCTTATCGACAACTTGACCCGTATGGATATTACGTGTAGCAGCTAGTCTCTCCACATAACTCTACTAGTCACATTACTCTTCAACCTCACTACCAAGCCTATGAGTACTATAGGACTCCTTCTCCTAGGGGCAATGTTCCACAAACATACCATCCTTCTCATCTAGCTACACCTCTTCCACCCTTAACTCCATTACCATCTACTCTAGCTATGCAAGGTAAAATCCCTACCCAACTATAGCAACATAATGCCACAAGGGTTGTTAACCCTCAACCTACTGTTGGTTCTAAAAACCACATAAAAAAGACCTTTCTTTAGAATCAACAGTCCAACTAAGCCCTTGCAACCACAAGCGGCTAATTCTTCAACTGCCTCACTATCACTTGAAGCTTCGGAGCTCCCTTTAACCCAAAACTGCACTCAACGCATACAGTCATGTTAACTCATGCCATCACCGATTGAATAAAAGTTGGCCATCTTCCTAGGAAATTCTCTAATCTTGGGAGTCCTCTAATATATCTACAAATCGTTGGAAATGAGCCATGCAAAGCTCTTTTGGATTCAAGTTCTGGTATCAACTTGATTTCTCAAGAAATGTACAAGGCCTGGAACCTTCCTCTACTAAAAAGAGTAACATTCATTTAGAGTTGGCCAACCAATCCATCACTATCCCATTGGGACTAGTGGAGGACATTGTCACCACTGTTTGTAGGTGGTTGTATCCAGCTAACTTCCTAGTGATTCAAGTGAACAATGGTAAGGGGGACTTCCCAATCATAATGGTAAGAGCATAGCTAAGCACAATTGACATGCTCCTAGGAATCTATGATCTTTCCTTGGAAATATCAAAGGAAAATTCATTTGGAAAGATTCAAAAGAAGAAATTTCCATGCATCACATATAGTGACACAGGGTGTAATTGCGTGCAGAAGTCCTGGTTTGTACAATGTTTAACATTGCCTACATGCAACCAATGTGCACAAGTGACTTATATACAAAGATGCCTGTATGCAGTAGCCATAAGACAAGAAGGCACCCAGTGGCTAACAACTAATCAAGAGAGTAGTTCAACTATATGCATGGAACCAACTGAGGGTTTGACTTGCACTTACATCAATAGCATAGACACATTAGAGCAAGTCCATCGCCAACTTCCAAGTCTTGACCCTAAAAATATCAACTAGGGGAAGTTGGAAATCCCTGATAAGTTTAAGTAAAAGCCATTTGAGCTAAAACCATTGCCCACCGATATGGAATACACGTTTCTTAAAAATGGAAAATTGGTAATTATTAACGCAAAGCTTGCTCCTCAACAAAAAGAAAGACTCCTGATGATGATAAATAAATGGTCGAAAGCCTTCACTTGATCATATCCTGAATTAATTGGAATAGATCCTAGGATATGCCAACATAGAATTTACACTGACCCCTCCATGAAGCCTCAAAGACAACCGTAGAGGTGATTGAACCCAAAGCTAAAGTAACTAGTTAAGGAAGAAATTGAATAGCTTCTAAAAGTTGGGTTCATCTACCCCATTGTTGATAGCGAATGGGTTAGCCCCTTAGTTATAGTGCCCAAAAAGGGAGGCAAATGGAGGGTGTGCATAGATTTTAGGCTACTAAACATGACAACATTCAAGGACCACTTTCCATTGCCATTCGTTGACCAAGTCTTAGACACCATCACAAGGCATCACTACTATAGTTTTCTGGATAGATACAGTGGGTACAACCAAATAAATAGCCCCAAAAGACCAAGCCAAGACTACATTCATCAGTACTTGGGGAACATTTTCATACAAACAGATGTCGTTTGGCTTGTACAATGCCCCTGTAACATTTCAACAATTAATTCTAAGCATAGTCTAGTAGCAAATAGGAAACGGTGTGGAGGTCTTCATGGACGACTTCTCCACCTACAGAGCAAACTTTGATCAAGACTTGGACTGGTTAGAGCAAGTATTAAAATGATGTGTAGAAACCAATTTAAGGCTCAATTGGCAGAAAATCCATTTAATGGTCCAAGAAGGCATAGTATTAGGGCATAAGATCTCACAAATAGGGATAAAGTTAGACCATGAAAAGATCAAAGTTATCCAAGGAATTACTCATCAACCAAAAACTATAGATATTTGGTCATTCCTTGGACACACTGGCTACTACAAACACTTTATTGAGAACTTTTCTAAGGTTACAAACCCATTGGTTGAACTAAAGAAAAAGGATGTACCTTTCGAATGGACCAGGGAATGTGAACTAGCTTTTCAAACTTTAAAATAGAAACTCGTAGAAACACCCATTCTACAAGCTCCTGACTGGTCCAAACCATTTTACATAATAACTGATGCATCCAACTATGCTTTAGGAGTTGTACTTACATAGTTAGATGATCAAAAACATCCTTATTACATCCACTGTGCAAGTAGGAGTATCGCTGATGCACAACTTAACTACACTACAATAGAAAAAGAATTGATGGTTGTAGTGTTTGCACTAGAAAAATTTAGGCACTATGTCTTGGGCTATAAGGTATTCATACACACAGATCATAGTGCAATAAGGTTCCTAATGAATAAACCAACGGTAATCCCTCACATCATATGATGGCTTGTAATCTTAAAAAAGTTCGATCTTAATATGATCGATCATAAAGGCACCGAGAACGTAGTTGTTGATCATTTATCTCAGTTGCGATGGGACAGCAAATAGGATGAGTATTCAATTTCTAATTATTTCCCAAATGAAATCCTCTTTGTAGGTGTAGTGAATAATCAATTAACCATGAAGACAAACTGGTATAGTAGTATTCTTACCTATCTCCTTACACAACAAACACCACAAGGGTTTGATGCTAAAAAGAAACAACAGTTTCTTCACTGAGCCAAGTATTTTATCAAAATCAATGGGCAACTTTACAAAGTATGTCCTGATGGCTTGGTCCAATGGTGTGTTCCTAATGTAGATCAACTACAAGTTCTACAAGATTCTCATGATGGTCCTTGTGGGGGTCATTATGCCAGGAGACAAATAGCCATTAAGATCTTGTTTGCATGATATTATTGGCCTACATTGTTCTGAGACGTCCATCATTTCATCCAATCTTGCAAGCACTATCAATGTGATGGGGGGATGACTACTAGAATGGAGGGTCTGCAACAATGGATCCAACCTTTAGAACCCTTCAACATTTGGGGAATTGATTTTATGGGGCTGATTACACCAATGTCCAATGAAAAATCTTATATTATTGTTGCCATTGATTACCTTACAAAATGGGCAAAAGCAGCTACTATTAAGGATTGTACATCATCTACAGCTGCATGATTTGTTCAACAACAAATCGTAAACAGGTTTGGTATGCCTTGTGCACTTATTTCAGACAATGGTACACACTTCATAGGTGTGACGTTTCAAAAATTAATGCAACGCTTACGGGTTGAGCACAAACTGACTATACCATATCACCCCGAAGCAAACGGTCAAGCTGAAGTCATTAGCAAGTTTAGGTGAGACTAGAGCACTAAACTAAATGATGCTCTTTGGGCATACTTCTCCACATGGAAACTCCCTATAGGCTACTCTCCCTATGAGTTAGTGTACAGTAAATTACCAACATTCCCATTCAAACTAAGCTCCGTACACTATCCACAGCATGTGACCTCAACCTTGACCTCAATCTAGCACAAAAACAACAGTTGATGACCGTTAACCTACTAGATGAGAACCGATTGGCCGCCCTATCAACTAACGAATTGCACAAGGCCTTCAATAAAAAACTTCATGACCTAAGAATTAGGAAATTTAAATATCAACTGGGAGACAAGGTTCTCGACTGGAACCCCACACATGTGCCACAACATACCAAATTTCAAATGTTGTGTGAAGGACCTTATGTAATTCATGCAAATTTTCCTTCAAGGGCCATGATGATATACAAACCTAAGAGCCTAGATAAGAAACTATTGGTCAATGTCCAACAAACCAAACCTTTCCATGAGCTTAGATTAGCTAGTACTCATACTACCTTTGTTGGTGGACAACCTTGCTCGCTATTTTGGATCTTCTTCTTCCAACTTAGTCATGGGGGAGATGGCCACCTATGCTAACCATTCTAGGCCCTTAACCCTTTTTTTATTTTTTGTTTTACACCTTTTTTATTTTACACATTTTTCAATTTTACTTCTTTTTGTTCTTAAACCATCGTTCATATTTTTACTATTTTTTTATTTGATTTACTTTCATTCATCATACAATCAGTGCTCATGATGGTGGATTGTATCATAATAATGTTTATTGCTAATGTTTGGTTTTTATCTTTGAATTATGATGCTGATATTATGATATGGTTCTTTTGATAAAACAGGAAATGAGTCCACGTCATCCATTCATCCATTCAACTCTGAGGTCTCCCTTGGCTTGGAACTATAAAGTCCCTTTTTTCTAATCAACTTCTTGATAAATTAGTGACTTGGTATTTTTCAAACTAAAGGAAGAACTCAATGGTTGAAAAGGGTGTGACTTCAAGGGGATTTGATGCATTTTTGCTGGCCATTCTCTTGGGTGCTTGGATGCTTTTTCTTGGGTTTTCCGCCATTCTACCATCGATCAAATATCAAGAAGCGAAGTGAATAAAAATAAGTCTTTGCATGGTGTGGTTCTCATGTAAAAAAAAGAAGTGGGAATTCAAAGCACACCCCTTAGACATAATAAAGTAATATGGGCTACAAGCACTGGTTATGGCACTAGAAAGACATGTTACCCATGCCTGAAGGTTCCCTCTAACTAGGGCCCTTTTTGATTTCCTGCTTCTCATCTTGCTCTCCTTGGGATGGTGGTGACTCTTTGGGCAAGCAGTCCTGTTACTTCAAGGGGATGGTTTAGCCAAGTGTATTGATGCGAGGTCACTGAGTGTAGTTAGTTTGAGTCTGGATTTGGAATGAGTTCTACTCAGTCACATTAACCATGACATACACAAGGGACTTTACACAACCTTGCTCTTGGGATTCCATTCCATTTCTACTCTCCATCTTCCTTTCCATTTTCCATCTCATTGTCGATTTTATGATTAGTCCACATCTTGGTTGATGCATTGTTTTTACTTGGTAAACTCTTTTGAGTAAGTTTTTAACTCTTACTTCCAAATGACATTCCTAGAGCCTATGGACTCTTNTTTTCCATCTTATTACTACTAGAGGTTCACTCTTAGTTGTGGGGGCCCTAGCACAAATTTTTCAATTTCTCCATTCTACTACTTGCCTAACCCCTACACCTTGGGTAGTTATCAGTAATAAACCTCTAACCCAATTTCTGCCATAACCACAACCCAACCAATGTGCTTTATATCGAGGCAAGGTACCAATTGCAGTGTGGCTTACTTATCCTTGCTCATTCGTGATTTTGTTGTGTGTGCAGATAGCGATTACATGAACTATGGATTGGAATAGGAGGAAGCACTCAGGATGGAATGGAGCTGGAATGTTTACACTAGGAACAACTCTGGTTACGTGACTATGGATAAACAACGGAGGGTGCAATCTTGGCATTGGCAATAACACACCTCATTTTCTTTTCTCCCTCTTCCTCTTCAAGCTATCAAGTGAAGGTCTGGATGTCATCCATGTACAGTGTTCACCACAAAGGGCATGAACACCAATGTTGTAATATGTTTGTCAATTTATTCATCGGGCTCTTTGAGTCTATTATTCCCCATCACTGTCAGTTCTCATTCAGTCAATAATTCCATACCTTCCCAATATTTTGTAAGAAACTTGAGGATGAGTTTTCATTTAGTTGTGGGGGTATGATGAGCCACGATATCACACCAGCGATATCATGGCCTTCCATCCGATATCATGGCCTTCATGTGATATCATGGCCTTCCATGCCATATCGTGGCCTACCTCATTACCTATAAATAAGAGGCGAGTGCACTTGGTTTGCATAGTTAGTCTTAGTCCCTTACCCAAACTCTTGCCTTTTCTCCCTCTCAAAATTAGAATTATTTCTGCATGCCCGCAATAGGAGTCATAAAGTGAACGGATCTTTATTCGAGCATTGTGTACCTAAGCACACCTTGTGTATGGCAATAAAGACGAACTTTGTGATAAACCTTGCAACATTCAAAATAGATTAATTAATGTTAATTACTGTTGCTTAATGCTTTTCTTAGTTAATTAATGATTCTCTCTCACCCTACAACTCTCCTAAGTAAGCACACATAGTACGATCACTTCGAGCATGTGTGTAAGACTTGGTAACCTAGTAACGATTAGCGTTTGGTAATCCTAGTAGTGTTGCACTGGTTTAGGCTGTGTACGGCAAGTGAGAACGGATACTGTTGTTAGGATCAGTTAAAGCCTAGTTAATAAGTAGTCAAATTAAACTAGTTACTTAGTTATCTCTCTCCTCCCTTATTAGCAACAGGACATAAAAACAAAAAAAGTATAAAATTCATATGCCTCAAGTTTACTTAACTATACAATCATGACATACAAGTAAGCTTGGGAAGACAACAATTGATCAACCCATTCTTGTTCCACAAAGGCACATAAGCACTTAGCCCTTGGAATTCGACCAAATCATGCATGGACACTCGTATTCGTATGGTTGAGCGTAGGGATACCTCACCGATCATCAGTAGGTACTAAGGGCTAACATAACTATTGAGTAATTAATCTTTGGTGATTGGAATGCAATAAACAATAATAACCTTGATGCAAAAAACTCTTTTGGTAGTTCCTTGATTGTGTATCACAACTTTAAACTCAGGCATAACATAGAGGTTTATTTCCTTTTCACTTGGGCATATCACAATTTGACCACAACTCATGGGGATAGATCTTGACTAGTTGTTTACATAGAAGCTTAATCTAAAATTTTTCTTCTTGCATTTTGAGTTCTTAAACTCCATCACAACTTGTGGTTACTAGATCATGAATTGACCATGACCTATGATCAAGGATGGCACTTTTACTGTAACCTTAGGTAAACTCATGGTTACAACCCGAATGCTAATATAGTAAGAAAACAAAGTCCAAACAATGCTTAGGTGTTTCCAAATCACCAAGTAATCAAAACAATAGCACAATGGCAATGCAATGCACAACTACATGCTAATGGTTCAGGGAAAAAGGCCCACAACCCAATTTAAATAGGACAAAACCTACAAAAACCCTAATTAACACTGAAAATAATAAAATTTCTCAAAATTAAATAATATACTACTATTCAAAAATATATTAGATCTATGACCAAGAATACATTAGAAACTAGTATCATCATTGTTAACATATACCAACATTAATCCAAGCATAATAGTTCTAAATTCTATAGAAAACTACAATTCCACAAAAACCCTTTTCTTACCAAAATTGCAATAGCCTACTAAACTATCAAATACAAGTGAAAGAGCGAAGAAATTTTACCTCAAAAATCAAAGCACAAACCCAAAGAAGACAAATATGCATACAAATATCCAACAATCCATGTGCACATACATGAAGCACAAGTCTTCAATTCAACAAAATTCTACTTCTAGTTAATGGTTGTCAACTATACCCCACTTAAAATGAAGTGTGGAATCAAAAATGGATATTACCAAAACATGTAATTTCAAATTATGATTTCTAGTAAAAAAAAATTATTCTAACAAAATGAGTGATTCACAAAGGTTATATAACAAATTTACTTAGTCCTAACCCAAGATCAAATTAATGATTCTAAAGTGAACTCAAAGAAAACTTATCATAGCCACCATCTACTCATGTAAACTTATAATAAAACCATTAATACTAACATCATTATACTACTGGTAAATCATTAATAAAACATTAATTAAAAATGATCTCACTCATATAAAATATATACCAAATATTTATCTTATGGATTTGAACCCAAAATAACTAAAATATAAATATA
This sequence comes from Gnetum montanum, assembly GCA_015680685.1. NCBI lineage: Eukaryota > Viridiplantae > Streptophyta > Gnetopsida > Gnetales > Gnetaceae > Gnetum > Gnetum montanum. Next base: position 13,217 of record MNCI01022894.1, on the reverse strand, counting down.
GGTATATCCCAAAATATTTAGTTCAATTAGAACTTTACAACTTAACATTGCCTAACAAAATCAAACTCATAATTTAGAGTTTTCAAATCAAGAGTCTTATCACTAGACTAACACCTCATTACTAAATACAAATCTTATGTAACATCCCATTAATCAATAAGCCAATATGAATAATAAATAACACTATTGTTCTAGGCTACCCTCTAACCTCATGTGGTATGAAACATGATATCACACCTAAACAAAATACCAAAGCACATATATATTATTACACACACACCAATGCATGTCCCTTTACTTGTTGAAGCATGTCCTAGTTGGTGCATCATCTAGCTAAGAAAATACATTATAAAAGCATCATAAATATATATATCATCAATCTAACCCTACAATAAATCAACAAACATGAAGCATAAAGACTACTCAAACGTAGCAATGAATACTAACTATCGATGATGACAACACATTGTGTTAAGTTCTTCAAAAGTATAGTGTGTGCTATACATCCTACGTACACATAATATAAATAAATAAACCTAGTTTAACCCCTCACATTTTAAGTTGTTGAATCACAATAAAAAAAATTTAAGGGTAGAAGGCATTGGTTTGGCCCAAAACAATTTCACTATAATTACACCCCAAGACATATAGCCAACATGAAAATTTACAAGAATTGCAAAAGGAGAGGGAAAGGAGGGAATGTTAGATCCTAAAAAAATTATCATGATCATCACCCAAAGTGACATTGCTCATCCTACCAAGCAAGGTCTCAAGAGAGTGGGTTGATGAACAAAAGCCTAACCTCTTTGAGTGGGTATGCCTAAGCTATAACCCAAGTCTTCGACTTGAGAAATGACTACCTTACCATCACTCCAAATGATAGTCCTTATCCTAAAAAGAATTACAAAAGAATATAACCATGTCTAGAGTGTGATTCTAACTAGCAACCTCCTACCTATAGATCTTGTTAAATAATAAGCAAACCATGCTACCTCACTTTGGGTGTTGGAGCTTGAAATATATATCATCCACATAGACCTTTATAACAGAACATTGCCCACCATAATCTAACCTATAACTTAGAGTTTCGAAATCCAAAGTCTTAACACTAGGCTAATACTTTATTATTCATGCTACCTCTCTTTCAGGGGTGTTGGAACCTAAAATAAGTGAAACATAAATACACCCCAAGATATATAGTTCAATTAGAACTTTATATAACTTAGCATTACTCACCAAAATCAAACCCATGACCTAGAGCTTCCAAATAAAGTGTCTTATTACTACGCTAACATCTCATTGTTATGCTATCTCTCTTTGACTTTTTTATACTCCTAACATCAAGTCATAACAAGTTGCTCTTTCACCATGAGAGAGAGATAACCATTAGGACTATAGACCCCACAAGGATCATAGATGAGTTTAAGTAGAACTTTTATGATAGATAAGGCAAGAGTTTGTTAATGGAAAGCTTGAACTTCCATGATACTAGTTATGATACTAGTTGCTCACGAACAATTCGTTCTGATATTTAGCTTTCCACATGAAGGTTGAAAACAATTGCTTATTCCATCCATCAAACACATGGAAAGTCATGAGCAATGTTTATGTTAAGTGTAGGAATGGATTTTGGTGTTCAGCTTTTTCAAACATTTTCCCACAAATATGAAAGTTTTTGGACTATAATGGTAGACATCGCCAAGCACTGCACCTCTTCTTCTGTAAGATGATGCAGCTAGTCAGGTTCACATAAAATTTCTTCACAAACCCCTTGCTCCTCCTGCATGCCTATGCAAATCTACAATATTTTTGCGTAGCAAAACAGGTACATGCAAAACTTATTGTTATAGGATCTCTGAAGCATACTATTACCTGCAATTTCCTTATTCATATGTACTGCAAATGCGAAGGGTTGAAGGATGCATGTCAGGTGTTTGATAAAATGTGTGTCAGGGATTCTATTTCGTGGAACACACTTTTGTCCATGTTTACACACAATGGACAAGTTAATTCTACTCTAGAGATTTTAAGAAAAATAACAGTTCAGCAGCATCACATGGCACTAAGTCAGTTTTGTTTTTCCAGTGTTGCAAAAGCCTACAAAATTGATAGGAAGATTGAATTTGGAAGGCAAGTGCACTATCTTGTTATCAAGACTGGTTTTAGTTGCAACGTGTTTGTGGGAAGTTTGGTCATTGATATGTACTTAAAATGCCTCAGGATTGATGATGCAAGACAAGTGTTTGAAGGAATGCCGGAGGCCAATGTTGTGACCTAGACAAAAATGATCTCAGGGTATGTGCAAATGAAATGCTACCATGATGTTGTGAAGCTTTATTCCAGGTTCTTGAGATGTGGAGTAAGGCCTGATGAATTTGTTTTTTCTAGCCTAATGAATGGATTTGGTGCTATTGCTTCTCTACAACTAGGTAGATCAATCCATGCCCAAACTTTGAAAGCTAGGATTGAATTCCACAAAGCTGTGGCTAATTCTCTGATTTACCTATATTCCAAAAGTGGGTCATTGAAAGATGCTCTCACTATTCATGGGCTCATGCCATTCAGAGATGTGGTCTCATGGACTGCCATGGTTGCAGCCTGTGCACAGTATGGAGATGCTATGTCTACATTTCAAATTTTTGATGAAATGTGGGAGTCTGGGATTAGGCCTAACAAGATTACTTATGCCTAACATGATGCTATGAAGCTTTATTCCAGGTTCTTGAGATGTGGAGCAAGGCCTGATGAATTTGTTTTTTCTAGCCTAATGAATGGACCTGGTGCTATTACTTCTCTGCAACTAGGTGGATCAATTCATACCCAGACTTTGAAAGCTGGGCTTGAATTCCACAAAGTTGTGGCTAATTCTCTTATTGACATGTATTCCAAAAGTGGGTCATTGAAAGATGCTCTCACTATTCATGGGCTCATGCCCATCAAAGATGTGGTCTCATGGACTGCCATGGTTGCAGCCTGTGCATAATATGGAGATGCTATGTCTACATTTAGAATTTTTGATGAAATGCAGGAGTCTGGAATCAAGCCTAACAAGATTACTTATGTCTGTGTGTTAACAACTTGCAGACATGCAGGACTAGTCAATGCAGAATGTAAGTACTTTGACATGATGTCTAAGCATCATGGAATAGAGCCAACTTTTGAGCATTATTCTTGCATGGTAAACCTACTTGGTATGACTCGTAAAATAAAAGAAGCTAGGGTATTGATTAAAGAAAATGCCTCAGGATTGATGATGCAAGACAGGTGTTCGAAGGAATGTCGAAGGCCAATGTTGTGACCTAGCCAGCAATGATCTCAGGGTATGTGCAGATGAAATGCTGCCATGATGTTGTGAAGCATTATTCTAGGTTCTTGAGATGTGGAGCAAGGCCTGATGAATTTTTTTTTTCTAGCCTAATGAATGGATCTAGTGCTATTTCTTCTCTGCAACTAGGTAGATCAATCCATGCCCAAACTTTGAAAGCTAGGCTTGAATTCCACAAAGCTGTGGCTAATTCTCTTATTGACATGTATTCCAAAAGTGGGTCATTGAAAGATGCTCTCACTATTCATGGGCTCATTCCCATCAGAGATGTGGTCTCATGGACTTCCATGGTTGCAGCCTATGCATAGTATGGAGATGTTATGTCTGCATTTAGAATTTTTGATGAAATGCAGGAGTCTGGGATCAGACCTAACAAGATTACTTATGTCTATGTGTTAATAGCTTGCAGACATGCAGGACTAGTGGATGAAGGATGTAAGTATTTTGACATGATGTCTAAGCATCATGGAATAGACCCAACTTATGAGCATTATTCTTGCATGGTAAACCTACTTGGTAGGGCTGCTAAAAAGAAGCTATGGCATTGATTGAAGAAAATTCCTCAGGATTGATGATGTAAGACAGGTGTTCGAAGGAATGCCAGAGGCTAATGTTGTGACCTAAACAGCAATGATCTCAGGGTATGTGCAGATGAAACACTACCATGATGTTGTGAAGCTTTATTCCAGGTTCTTGAGATGTGAAGCAAGGCCTGATGAATTTGTTTTTTCTAGCCTAATGAATGGATCTGGTGCTATTTCTTCTCTACAACTAGGTAGATCAATCCATGCCCAGACTTTGAAAACTAGGCTTGAATTCCACAAAGCTGTGGCTAATTCTCTTATTGACATGTATTCCAAAAGTGGGTCATTGAAAGATGCTCTCACTGTACATGGGCTCATGCCCATCAAAGATGTGGTCTCATGGACTGCCATGGTTGCAGCCTATGCACAGTATGGAGATGCTATGTCTGCATTTAGAATTTTTGATGAAATGTAGGAGTCTGGGATCAGGCCTAACAAGATTACTTATGTCTGTGTGTTAACAGCTTGCATACATGCAAGACTAGTGGATGAAGGATGTAAGTATTTTGACATGATGTCTAAGCATCATGGAATAGACCCAACTTCTTGCATTATTCTTGCATGATAAACCTACTTGGTAGGGCTGCTAAAATAAAAGAAGCTAGGGCATTGATTGAAGAAAATGCCTCAGGATTGATGATGCAAGATAGGTGTTCGAAGGAATGCGAAGGCCAATGTTGTGACCTAGACAACAATGATCTCAGGGTATGTGCAGATGAAATGCTACCATGATGCTATGAAGCTTTATTCCAGGTTCTTGAGATGTAGAGCAAGGCCTAATGAATTTGTTTTTTCTAGCCTAATGAATGGATCTGGTGCTATTGCTTCTCTACAACTAGGTAGATCAATTCATGCCCAGACTTTGAAAGCTGGGCTTGAATTCCACAAAGCTGTGGCTAATTCTCTTATTGACATGTATTCCAAAAGTGGGTCATTGAAAGATGCTCTCCTGTTCATGGGCTCATGCCCATCAGAGATGTGGTCTCATGGACTGCCATGGTTGCAGCCTGTGCATAGTATGGAGATGCTATGTTTGCATTTAGAATTTTTGATGAAATGTAGGAGTCTGGGATCAGGCCTAACAAGATTACTTATGTCTATGTGTTAACAGCTTGCAGACATGTAGGACTAGCGGATGAAGGATGTAAGTATTTTGACATGATGTCTAAGCATCATGGAATAGACCCAACTTCTGAGCATTATTCTTGCATGGTAAACCTACTTGGTAGGGCTGCTAAAATAAAAGAAGCTAGGGCATTGATTAAAGAAATTCTGGTTGAACCTAATGCTGTTATTTATGGGGCTTTTCTTGGTGCTTGCAAAATCCATGGTATGGCAGAGGATGTTAAGTGGGCTTTGGAGAGGCTTTTGGTATTGGAACCATATGGTTTAGGTTCTCATGTGCTTCTTCACAACATGAATGCTTGCTTACTCTGACGAGTTGGAGATGGTTAGCATCCCAAACTCCTTAGATCTGTGCAATCCTGGACAAATTGACTAGAATAGAAAAATGAAAGATGAGTTGGAGCTTGTGGCTTCTAAGGCATAGGTCTGATCCTAAGGTTCTTTTGAGATACTAATCATTTGGGATAATATAAAGGATCTATCATCTAAAGGCTTAATTCTTATCTCTAAGGTGAGGTCTTGGAGAGTTAGTGGATGAACAAAAGTTTTAGCTCTTTCTCTTTGTTGGATCTAGGCTCAAACTCAAGTCTTAAAACTTGAGAAACAAGCAACTTATCATCCCTCTAATTAAATAAAGAAAAATATATATTAGGATCATGATGTAAAATGGGCTATATTAAATCCTTGCATAATTCTTCCCATACCTTAATGGGTTAATCCATGTTCAGTGGATAAAGGTAGCAAAGTAATGATGAGAAATGAAGAATGCCTTGTATCTATCATAAATCAAAAGTATGCTTATCATGTTGAGGATGAAGAGGAGCAAGTGTTTATGCATCATAATGAAAACTTACTTATCAACACACTTGCTGGCACAACCATTAGAACAATAAACAAATTTTGGACATGATGTTTGACATAGTAGTATCAATTTCATCCAAAAATGGTGAACAGGAAAATTATTGTTGAGGAAAATCACCGCATTTATCCTTTTCAAAATGGAATATGTTAATGAGTGGTTATTGGGGATTACTAGGAGAAGGTAAGGAAAAATTTGGGAATCTTCCATTAATTCTTTGATCTTTACTCATTTGCTAACATGTAGTTGAGAAAATTATAATTTTTGGCCATGCTTATTACCTACATGTTGAAACCTTAGGAGTTTATACTACTAGACAACATAGGAGCAAGGAGTGAGCTCTTACCTTCCTTTTTGTATGCATGCTATTAAAAAAATGGGTTAAAATTTTGTTAAAAAGGAATTCTCTTCCCAAATCCTAATGTCTCCATGGGTATACTAAAATAATCACCTATATTCACCATGTAACTACTTGCGTAAACAAGAGCATATGTTAATGTATAATAGTGGATTCTATTGATTTTATCTATTTTAAGATATGTTTTGTAATTTCTTGTATAGATGATGATAACATTTTATTAAGTATGATTCTTGGAGTTAAAATTACATGGATAATTTTTTAAAAAGAAAATCAAATTTCAAGGTTCAAACATGTTAAAATTAATGTAGCATTGCATGAAGAAATAATTGAAGGACGTAATGGTTCGAAGAACTTAATAATTTATAGCAGATTTGTAATATGGATGAACGTCATAATCCATAACTTTTTATAGAAAAAATCTTTTAAGTAACTTGATTTAGACCTTTTGGTGGTAATAGTTGTTCCTTAATCATAGGCAATTATTATTCTTGTTTTCTTATTTTATTCTTTCATCAATTTGACTAACTTAAAGACTGACTAGACCTTTAACTTGACAAGGAGTCATAATTCAACACAATGATGTAACATAACAATATTTTATTACAAATTTGTAAAAGTATTTAATTAGTCGTACAAATTATTTTATTTGTTAACACAAATTTAACTAACTTCTTTGTTTCATAACACATAGACTTATGAATAGCTTTGCATGCATTACAAATTGATGCCAAAATTTACAAATTAACTCATTGTATTTACAAATGACTAACTTAACTCAATATAACATTTTACTAATCAAGACAATGTGCTAATTACTCTCTAATATTCCTTCTTAATTCATACTTTGTGTTTGATTTTGGTTATTTTGAATCTTAATGAGCAATGTGAAGTGAAATTGAGTTATGATAGAGATGTTGGAGGGCACCTGCTCCAAATATAACATTAACCTCTTTTGTAACATTTATATTCTTCAAATATCAATTCTCCTCACTTGAAATTGTGAGGAAGAAAAGATATTGAAAGGTACTCTCGAAAGGCATCTAATGGTTGTTTAGCAAGGACCTTTGTAAATCCATCAGCTTTATGGAACTTCATCAATATATTTTTCTAAGTACTTTTATTGTATAAAGTGCATGTTAACCTCAATATGCTTGATTTTGTTGTGATAAACTGGATTTTGAACAACCTTGATTATTGCTTAATTGTCACAATGAATTGTGATGAACTTGGGAACCTCGTGGGCTTAGGAACCTCAATACTAATTTCTGTTAAAACTGCTCAATCCATATGCCATCTTGAACCATTTCTCAGAGGGCACTGTATTTAGCTTCCATAGATGAAAGAGATGCAACTCTTTGCTTGCTACTTTTCCAACTTTCAATATTTCTATAAACTTGAATCAAGAATCCAATTCAGGAACTTTGATCAATAGTGTCACTGCTCCAATATACATTTGTATAAACTTCCATAACCTTTGATGACATAGCTTTGAAGACTAATCCGTAAGACATTATACCTTTGATATATTATAGGATTAAGAAAGCTGCCTATATATGCCAGTAATTTGGTTTTTGCATTGTCATTGTCAACTAGTTAACAACATATTGAATATCTGCTCTTATGTTGTTAAGACACATAAGAGCACCAATGATCTATCAATATTGTGTACAACCAATAATGTCTCCTTCAACATTGATTTTGAATCCAAAAGTCATAGGAAAATAAGTTTCTTTACATTCCATCATATTGTATTTCTCCAATTATTTAATTGTATATTTCATCTGGGATAAGGTGATTTCATTTGTTTTCTATCTCAACTCCATTCCCAAGTAGTATTGTGTTAGGCTGAGGTTTGAAATATCAAATCATAGATATAATTAATGTTTAAACTTCTCTACAATCTTTATTTCCATTGTTGCCACCAATATATCATCTATGTGAAAAGCAAGGAGCATTTCAATTTTTCCTTTATTCTTTAATATATATCAGTTGTTATCTTTTTGAGATTTCATAAATTCATAGTTAATCAAAAATTTATCAATTTTTTTATACCATAATTTTGGTGCTTATTTGAGACCATGTATTACTTTTCATAACTTACACACTAGCTTGCCATTCTTGATGAATCGTTTTGGTTTTTTCATATAAATTTCTCTTGTAGATCACCATATAAGATTGTAGACTTAACATCAATTTCGTGAATTTTCCATTTCAACTTAGTAGATAGGGAGATTATTATTCTAAATGTCAACATTCATGCTGTAGGAGCAAAAGTTTCTTCATAATCTATACCCTTAATTTCAAAAATCCTTTTGCAACCAATCTTGCCTTGTATTTATCCAATGCTCCATCTTCTTTTAGCTTAGTTATAAAAAGCCAATGATTCTTAATAGGTGGTTGTTCTTTTAGGCATGGCACTAATTTCCACACTTCTTGTTTTTCCATCATCATAATTTTTACTTCGATTGCCTTTTTCCAATGCTCCATCATAAAGACTTAAGAAGCTATTCTAGGAATTTCTTTATTTAGTATTGTGATGTTGGCAATAACTTCATTATGATGAAACTCATTATATTGGCTTTTTATAAGTCTTATTTCAATAATATCCAAGTTGGCCGAATCTCCAACACTATTATTGTTTGATCCCACTCTCTAGATCTTTTAGGCTCTACATCATCATCATTTTTTTCATTATTATATGGATCATTATCTTCAATTGGATTATCCATAGAGGTATTCATCATATCTTAATCTGCTTGATAGTATTCATTCATGCACACTTTATAGTTATGATTACTACAACTATCATTGTCATCTTCATAAAATATTATTCTTAAGAGATTCATTGTTTGGCCTTTCTTCCAATAGTCCTTCTTCATTGAATATTACATCTCTTATTCAATAACCTTTTGTACGTAGGTCATATCCTATGAAATATCATTCTCCTACTTTTGAACTTGATTTGGTCTAAGATGAAATACCATAATATACTTAGCAATAAAAAATTCATAGGTATCCTAAACTAGGTCTTCTTCCATTTCACACACTATTATGACATTCAAAGCATAGATATAAGGTTGGGCTTCTATTAATGATGTGAACTACAATTTGTACTACTTCTTCCCAAAAACTATCATCCAATTTTTACTATGCTAACATACAATGTATTATATCTTCAATTGTTCAATTCTTTCATTCCGCTATACCATTTTGTTCATGGCAATATGGAATAGTCCTTTGATGAATAATCCTTTCATTTGTAAGATATTCTTGGAACTCTTTATTTGTATACTTTGTTCCATTACCAATT
>MNCI01022892.1:177152-201189 GCA_015680685.1 Gnetum montanum | reverse complement strand
GAGTAGTAGCTTATATATATAATAATGTTTGAAAAATAATGTTTTAAGAATGTTTTAAGAATGTTTTAAGACTTGGAATAATTAAATTAAAGGTAAGTCTTCAGCGATAGATTAAACTACAACTCCAGCATCAGTTAAAATATCTCTTGCATCTACGGATTCAGTTATACACTTGTCTTAGTGTGCCTTTGTGTCTCCGTTACCGTGTTTAGTGGACTAGTCTACGATATCGAATGCATCGGCGTCGGGTATGGCTGCTGTTTCGGATTGCAGGTTCCAGGAGCGAGCGCCACTTGCGATTTACCGCCTGAGAGTTTGAAATGAGTTCTCGGTTTTGATGTTTTTTTTTCTATTTTCAACCTTGTGGCAGCAATCAACCTGTTTCTGTATTTTCCAAGGCATTCATGGCCGCGTTTAACCCCTGGGCACACAACCACGAAATTTTCCAAGTTATTTGAAAACAGTATTGAAGCAAGTAGGGTTTGTTCATGCGTAGAACAGCGGTGCAGAAACCAATAAGGTTTGGTGGCGCCCGAGGCTATGCAGAGGTCCTTGTGGCTTTATTTGCCCTAGCTGAGAGGTGGCCAACACTGCTTATGATTTGCCGATTCAGACCTCCGTCGACCCAGAAAAAATGAAACGCTAATGTCTACTTTTGTTTTTGTTTCTGGAAATAGCAGAACAAGTGGAACGAAGTGCTTCCCTGGGGTCACACGGCACAGCGCTTAGCAATGAAACAAACCCTCATCTGGTTCAAATAATTATTAGAGGGTGATGTCGATTTTTCTGGTGCCTATCTGCGCCGCGATGAACACCGTGTGGCTAGCGATTTCGTCACTCCTACGGCCCAAGAAAAATGTGATTTTCTAGAACGCCATGATTTTGTTCATGTTCTGTTGCCTGTAGTTCCGTAGGATTTGTGCACGTATGAATAATTTTTTTTTAACAAAGAGAGGCTTCAGAATAGTTGATATTGCCTTCAAAAATTTAAATGATAAATTTAAAATCTGAAAGTAAGGTTGAACAAAGACTCTGGAACCCTTTCCATCAAAATATGAATTGCAATGTTCCTGTCCTACTGAATTTGTGTTGCCGCAGAGGTTGCTTTTCGGGATAAAATGGATACAATAGAAATTTTACTTAAGATGCTATCTGATATATTTTCATATCATATAAAGGATAAATTGGACTTTTTCCATAATTACACCATGTATAGGGATGGGGCTTCTATAAAAATAAATAAAGTTAAAATGCTATTTTAACTTATTCCTTTCCTCTCAAACCTAAATTTAACCACTTCTCCAAAAAATTTTAACCAATTTAATCTTACTAACCTGCTTCATGAAATGGCCAAATGTGCCAACATTAATAATGTGAAAATTACCTTATTTTATCAAATCATGGAAGTATTAATTCTATATACAATGAGATCATATCATCCATCAACTCATTTCCAATAATAAGAGATTCTTACCATGGTCATAATGATATTCTTTTCAAAATAAAACTAAAATAAACTTGTGATCATTATGTTTTAATAGAGAAGTGAAGAACCAAGTGGAAATGAAAAGGGTGTGACATCAAGGGGATTTGTCGATTCTCTAAAACTACTACTATAAGTTTTATCTTATTGTTAAAATTGTATTATTTTCTTGAGTTCTAATGAAAAATGGAAGTATAGCATAATAAGTCCTTCCTTAACATGTCACTGGAATAACATGTTACCCATGCCTAAAAGTAGTCCTTTGCGTAAGGTCGACACAGTAAAAATATAATAAATACACAAAATAAAATTTCTGGGAGCCCCACTAAAAAGACATGTTACCCATGCCTAAAGGTAGGCAACTTCTCAGAAATCTCAAAAATAAAGTGTTATATTAATAAACTACTTCCTTGAACTACATTGCCAAGTGTTAATGCTTCTTATAGTGGTGGTAGTCCTGTGGTTGCTATTTTTGGAATGATACAATGCGATGTCACTGGTAAGTGGTATGAACTTGGTTTGGATCTTGGATGGAAAGGTTAATGATCACTTTAACCATACATCACACACAAGAATGCATTATGCCTATGGTAAGACACCTCATGTTTCAATTTATGCAATCCTTTCTAATCTCGTTCACCTCACTAGTATATATAATCATAATTCAATGGTTTTGTATAATATAGTGTTATTTTCCCATTGTAGAAATACTAGCATCTGTGTTTTGCAAGATAGTTATGTTCTACATTCAACTCCTTGGGTACCTACAAACACTTATGGGTGTGGTTATACAAGGACACTAAGGGATGAAGCCTACTTTGGGGAGGATCCACTTGCATGACTTTTGTATCTCATATCTAATGACCAGTTTCACATCAACTTGTGCCTTCAAGACACTTTAACCATCAATGTTTACTTTCCTAAATCTTCATATGTGATCATAATTTTGGAAATTTTCAATACCATGCTTTATATATCTAATTGACATTCTTTGCCAAAGCTTCTTTCTTTATGATTTTGATCACCAAATTTCCATCATCTAAGCATCATCTATAATCAAAGGCCCTTTAGACAGCTTCTACATCTTCCAAAATATCCATTTGACTCAATTTTTTCACCAAAAATTGCTTAAAAATAAAAAATGTTTTGGTGGTGACATTGTAGCTTCCTACGACATTGCAGCTATGATGTTGTATCTATGATGTCATGCCAACCAATATATATATATGTGCATGAGTTAGAAAAATTTTTCATTTCCACATTTCAAAGTAAGGGGAGTTCATGCTATTTTTCTGAGCCATTGATGCTCGAACTTCCAAGCTCCATAACTTTCTTACGATAGCTCCAATTTGTGTGATTTTTTAATCCTCTTGATCATGGAATGACCAACTTAGTCATGGGGGAGAGTATTGCATGTAGAAGAGTTAAATTGAGCCAAATTTTTCTCATGCCAAAAGGGAATACCAAGGGTAAGAATAAAGAACAAATAAGAATATTGTAATCAATTAATAAAATAAAAGATAATGAACCTAACCAATTCTCCTAGCTAACCATCTAATAATACAATAAACAAGAAAGGATAACTATGAGAAGTCTTAATAACGAAAAGAACAAGTAAAATAAGGGTTTCATTTTGAATTTTTCTAACTCTAAAATCATAGTAAGAGCCATAGGTAATAATAAGAGAAAAATTTTAAACAAAACTAAGGATCTACAAAAGGTATATGAACTACTAGAGAACTATTTAAATCCTTGTATAAGCTTAAGAAAATCTTTGATGATTGGTGATGGCTTTCAAAAGACCCACACCAAAAGGACCTTCATAGCATGAGAGTAAAAGACCAAGGGGTCAAGGTAGAGGACAAACTGGAGAATAAACACTGCAAGTGAAGTAGGAAGTCCAATCCTTTAACATTCACCAACAAACCCCTATCATAGAACAATTTGCATAAGCTGAGGTTCAAGCACCACTAGCTCTTAAGCAAGGATAGCATCTCACACTATTAGTAGTCCAAGTTATCTAAGAGAAGTCCATTATGTCCATAGTAATTTTGGAACTAAATTTTGAACCATTCATGGAGTTTGCTCCTAAGGGCATCAAACCCAACTACAAGCCTTTCTATGGCCAACTCTATCAAGCAATGGTGAATGGTTCCTAGCAAAATAATATCAATTCTAGAAGAATAAATTGGATGATGCAACTGGTAAGATCGAAGAAGTCTCAGTGCCTTACTTCATTGAAGCCATTACAAAGGTACTTAATATTCCAAATGTGGGAGCAAATGTAGCATAGATATCCACTAGATCCAACACCAATACGAAAAAGCTATGGCTAAAAAGAGCATATGAAAAAGAGGATAAGGACTATAATGAATTAACTACTAAAGAAAATATTTACTTCAAGATTGGAACTTACAACTTATTTCCTACCAAAAGACTTAACAAGATTTCCACCCATGCTATTAGAGGAAGTGCAATCCTTATGGGGAAATTCAATACTAACATAGTGCATTTGCTAATTCTAGAGATATGGAGGAGGCTTGAAGAGAAGAAGGTAGGGAAATTCACACTACCGTACCCTTGCCTCATTAGAAAGTTATGCAAGCAAGTAGGAATTTTGGGATACATGAATGATGTTCTAAGGAAAGCCTAGAATGCATCCTATGCCAAGATGTTCAAACTAGTGCCACCAAAGGAGGACTGGCTGGAGAAGCTAGTAGGCACTAAGGGAGTAGTAGGATCCACACTGGCAAGTAACATTCAAGAAACTAAACAACAAGAACAAGAGTGACCAAGTGGGTTAATGCTTGCTAGTGATAAACCTGGATAGAGTGCTCCACCTGCATAACAAGATTACATGCCTTCCATGAGCCACTTATAGCATATCACAAAAATAGTTAGTTGGGAAGAAATGAATGTTTTAGTTTGTACCAAGTCATGGATAACTCCATAAGGCCTGCTCTATCAATAGGACCTACTAGTGGCTAAGTATCTCTATAGGCAAGAGAGGATGATGACTGGGCACAATAGATCTCTAGGAATGTTACTTCTTTCTAGGTTATGTTAGAAACTAATGAAGGTTCCACAATGGTGATAATGCAATACCAAGATGTAGTAGGAATAATAGAAGTAATTACTGATTACATAAAGGAATTCTTTAACATTTCCATTATGCCACTGATAGATTTTACAGGAACAAGAAATGTGATAACGCTAGCTAGGACATCCATGATTCAAGTAGAACATGTAGATGTTCTTGATCAACTACTATAGATAGGACAAGTGATGAAGTGTCATTAAGTCAATGCATCGACTGGGCCATGTATATGTGGCCACGTTGACGTGGGCTCATCGACGTAGCCTCCCTGCATCGACGTGGCCCCATTTACGTAGCCACCCTTCCCGGCCTATAAATAAGAGGGCCTTCCGCCTCATTTATTCATCTTTTTGAGTAGTTGTAGCAAAGTGCTTGCAGTTTGTTCCTGCAAGAGATAGAATATTTTCCAAGTGCCCGTAGCAAGTGTAAGAAAAGTGATCAGATCTTTATTCGAGTGTTGATGTATCTGAGCCCATTGGCGTGACGACAATAAAGACGAACTATTCAAGCATACCCTGCAGCATTTGGACTTAGTTATTTCATGCATTTAATAATTTAATATGTTTATGTTTTATTAGTTACTTTTTGTTTACTTATGTTTTCGTGATTATAATTTCAATCGTTATTGTTCATTTGTAGTGCGTTAAAACCATAAGTATGATCATCTCAAACGTAATCCAAACACTTGGTAAGCCCAGTGACGCTTAACGTCTAGTAACCCAGTAGTGTTAGGAGATGCTCAAAACGTTCTTAGAAGATGGGACTAGATACTTATGCTAGGAATAGTTAGAATATAAACTAGGATAATTAGAGATTAGATAATAGTTTATTCCTTACTTTCCATACCTTAATTAGCCACCAAAAAGATAATTAAAAAGATATAAAAATCATTAGCCTTAGTCTCACTTAACCATCATAACCAGAACCTCACAAGTGAGATTAGGATAATAACAATAGTTCTAACCCAAGGTTTCACTAGTTAGAAGTTTGGTATATGTTAAGTGCTTACAGTCTACGGATTTTGACCGGGTCACGCGTGAACGCTCATGATTTGTATGGTTGGGCATAGGAGTACCTAGCAGCTCATCATTGGCGTCATTGCCAAGGATTGTTAGTCTTACATGCATCATTTGACCTTAGTAAAATTATCATTTAAGTCATTGGAACAAACCTAGGATAGAAATATTTATGCACGCTAGGCGAATTTAAGTTAATCATAAGGTACACCGGTTACATGGACCATCTAACATACAATATGGCTTCTCACAGGAGAGAGGTATTTGAACCACCGGTGCCACAAGAATGTCGGGTGGTGTACAAACATCCCAATGAATATGTCCCTGATTTCACATTCATCCTACATCAGGATGAGCATCTTCGATGGCAGGACATGGAGGGTAGCATCGTGCTACCGCCAAACCGAGCAGCTCTTGCGATGGGTAGATTGGGCATCTAGGACTAGGGCGCGGAGTATGTCATGGAGGACCATGACTACCGGGACTATCATCCTACGGAGGCTCAACGAACAAGAGATCAGCAACAGGTCGAGAGATACGAACAATAGAAAGCGAAACACTTCAGTAACCCCTTATTCTCACAAGGGCCGCAAGACGATGGGGATCTCGTATTTCATGATACCCATTCGACCAAACTTCACCTAGGGTCACAGATTCTCTAGTCAATCATTCAAAACAAACCACCAAGTGACCATGATCCTCAAGGGGGTGGAGGATCACGTAGCAAAGCTAGGGGAGATGATCACAGCCATCGCTAGGGTAGATGGGGAGATCGACACTGGAGTGGTGGTGATGCCTCTCCTTCTTCTCCATCCTCTCCCTCTCCTGCGCCTTCATCCAGCTCAACCTCTGAGCGTCACAGTGGATGCTAGAGAGACAGGATGATGGTAAATAGGTTCAAAGGAGGCAACGTGAGGAAGCACATGACCAATCGCGTGATGCTCGCTAGCATGAAATAAGGGATAGCCAAAATCATCACAGACGTCATGATCCCCAACAGGACTATGATTCAGATGAGCCATTATTAGCTACATGGAGCATGCTCCAGATCACAGAGGCAGTTCACATTCCAAGTAGGCACATAAAGGATAGTCAAATCAAGCGTGTTGATATGAACAACATCCCCATATTTGAAGGGGGATACAACTATGATCTATAGACCCACCTGCAAGCGTTCCATGATGCTTGCGCCCTACAAAACATTGATAACGATTGGCAATGGTTGAAGCTGTTTCCTCGCATACTTATCAAAGAAGCTAAAAGTTAGTACTGGTCCTTGGAGCCAAAATCAATCAAAAGATGGAGTACGATGCTTGAAATTTTTAATGAAAAATATCAAACATACTCTAGAGTGGCAAATCTGAGATGACAAATCCAAGGTTGGAAACAATGGAATCATGAACCCTAGGATGCCACCATGAGCAAGTATTACTCACTGTTGCATCAGTGCCCTGGTCATGGTTACTCTCAACGGGCATAGCTTCATCACATCATTGATAGGCTCCATTTTGAAACGCAAAAGACCCTTGGCGTGTATGCCAAGGAACGACTGTCAGAGCTAAGGGCCCATCAGTTGCAGCACCTCATTGATCAGGTGGCCAAGGAGGAAAGAGAACTCAGAAAAAAGGAAAGTGCAAAAGAATTTAACTAGGACCCTTCCCTCAGAAAAAGGGAGGTCCAATTTTTTGATGAGGAGGATGAGTTACCACTAGAAGCAGTGGTGAATTGGAAGACTTTGCCATTACAAAAGTTTACATCTGAAATATCAGCAAAGGTGGATAAAATATGGGACTCTTTGGATGAAAAATTCCAAAGTGTATTGAAAATTTCAGAAGAGTCCAAAAAACAAGGTAGTGACCATGATCAGCGTAGGAAGAAGGGAGCTAAACATGCCCAACATAAGGGTAAGGGGAAAGTTGCTGTAGCAGAATAGGTTGTAGACTTTGACACCGAGGAGGACGATGAATGTGGCATATGCCAATATGAACATCCTAAGGGATATTGTCCTGTGATGTCCCACCTTCAACTTTCTGGGGTGTATGCCTTGAACCCTCATTTGGCGCAACGGCAAACACCCTAAAGATTGCCTTATCCACAAGGTAATCCCAGGCGATTCTTACACCAACAGCAAGGATATTATCCAAGTGGAATGCCCCAGCAACCATATGAATATTTTCAACAATGGCAGCAACCATAAGCATGGGGGATGCCACCTCCAAGGCAACAGTACCCTTACAAGCAGTCATATCCTTATGGGTAATATGTTCAGCAACCGGTCTCTCCAAGAGCCTCTTCCAGTCATGCGGCCTTTCCCAGTTACTACCATCCCCCTAAATATTTTTGACACCCATCTCCATCACCCAGGGGGCAAACCCACATCCATTCTACCCTCCATCACCTTCTTCTACCACTCCTCCACACTATCCCGCTCAGTTGCCACCTGCTCCATCCATGCAAGGAAAAATACCGCCACAGCCATAGCAACAAAATGCTATGAGGGTTGTTAACTTACAACCGGCACCTCGGCCGAGTGGATCAAAATCCAAGCCATGCAAACTTCCTTTCTTCTGGCCCAATAATCTAAACACACCCTCACCTACGCCTGTGGCCAATGCCTCTGAACCTACCAACGCCTCTACCATCATACCACCCGAGCAGTCCTTCGCTCTATCGCACTCCAATGTCTAGACGGTCATGCTTACACATGCTGTGACTGACTAGATTAAAGCAGGTTCTCTTCCCCAGAAATTGACAAATCTAGGAAGCCTCCTCATATATCTTTAGGTGGCTAGGAATGAGCCGTGCAAAGCTCTTCTAGACTCAGGGTCAGGGGTCAATTTGATCTCTCATAATATGTACAAGAACTAGAACCTGCCCCTACTAAAGAAGAGCAACATCTAGCTCGAGTTAGCAGACCAGTCCATCATCATTCCCTTGGGTTTGGTGGATGACATTATGATCACCGTTTGTGGGTGGTCCTATCCTGTTAATTTCCTGATCATTTGTGTAGAGAACTCTAAGTAGAATTTCTCAATCATCATGGGAAGAGCCTGGCTAAGCACGGTGGACACACGACTAGGACTCCAAGATCTGTCCCTAGCAATTTCAAAGGAAAATCCTTTCGAGAAGATCGAGAAGAAAAGAGTTCCATGCATCGCGTACAGTGACTCAGGGTGCAACTGTGTGCAGCATTTATGGTCCGCTAAGCAAATATACCGAGGAATCACCTATTCAATAGTTCCTATATGCAATAGCCACTAACCAGGAGGGCACCCAGTGGCTGACAGCTGATCCTGCTAGTAGCACATTGTGCATAGAACCGTCTAAGGGGCTAGTGCAAGCCTATGTAGAAAGCAAGGATGAGATGGAGGAGATTCATCAACAGATCTCCACTATTGGTGACCAAGATGATTGGGGAAAGCTAGAAATCCCTGAGAGCTTCAAAAAAGAGCCCCTTAACGTAAAGTCTTTACTGGCTCACTTGGAATATGCATTATTGCAGAATGGCAAGCCAGTAATTATCAATGTTGCCCTTGCTCCTAAACAGAAAAAGAAATTGTTGGGGATGGTAAACAAATGGGTTGCTGCATTTACATGCTCCTATCCTGAGTTGACTGGAGTTGATCCTAGGGTCTACCAGCACCGGATCTACCTTGACCCTTCCATGAAGCCATGATGACAGCCACAAAGACGGTTGAATCCTAAATTGAAGCAGGTTGTAAAAGATGAAATCGAACAATTGCTTAAGGTGGGATTCATCTATTCTGTTGCTGATAGCGAATGGGTTAGCCCACTCGTTATCGTACCCAAAAAAGATGGCAAGTGGAGGGTCTGTATTGATTTCTGGTTACTCAACATGGCAACCTTCAAGGACCACTTCCCACTCCCATTTGTGGACCAAGTGTTGGACACAATCGCAGGACACCGATACTACATTTTTCTAGATGGTTATAGTGGTTATAACCAAATCTAAATAGCACCAAAGGACCAGGTCAAAAGTACTTTCACGAGTTCATGGGGAACTTTTGCATATAAGAAGATGCCCTTTAGCCTGTGCAATGTGCCTACGATGTTCCAATGCCTTGTCCTAAGCATCTACTAGCAACAAATTAGTAATGGTATAGAAGTCTTTATGAACAACTTCTCAACCTATGATACCACGCTCGAGCAAGCTTTAGACTATCTAAAGCAAGTTCTAAAGCAGTGTGTAGACACCAATCTGTGGCTCAATTAGCAAAAGTGTCATTTGATGGTCCAAGAGGGCATTGTGCTAGGGCATCGCATCTCATCAACAGGGATCAGCGTAGACCCTGAAAAGATCAGGATCATCCAAGGAATTACCCGCCAACCAAGTACCGTCAAAGATGTGCGGTTATTCCTTGGACACACTAGTTCCTACCGACGTTTCATTGAGCGCTTCTCGAAGATCGCTCGGCCATTGGTAGAACTTACAAAGAAGGATGCTCCATTCATCTAGACCAAGGAATGCGAGTCCACAATCCAAGAGCTAAAATAGAAACTCATAGAAGCTTCGATTCTATGGGCACCTAATTGGTCCAAACCCTTTCACATTATGACGAATGCCTCCAACTATGCCTTGGGAGCCATGCTTACAGTGTGATGATCAGAAATGTCCGTATTATATCCACTGTGCAAGCCATAGCATTATGGGTGCTCAACTGAACTATACCACCACTAAGAAGGAATTGATGGTGGTGGTGTTTGCCTTGGACAAATTCTGGCACTATGTGCTCAGATACAAGGTGTTTGTGCACACAGACCACAATGTTATCCGGTTTCTAACGAATAAACCAACGGTGAGCCCTCGCATAATCCGGTGGCTAGTGATTCTTCAGGAGTTCAATCTTACCATGGTAGATAGAAAGGGGAATGAGAATGTGTTCGCTAACCACTTGTCTTGGTTACGATGGGATGACGCAGAAGAGGAGAAGCCTTTATCTGACCAATTTCTAGATGACCTCCTCTTCACAGGCGTCGTTGATCCTAAAGCACTCAAGGAATCTCCTTAGTTCAACCACATCCTCACCTACCTTATAACCCAGGAGCTGGCAAATGAGTAGAACCATCAATAGAAACAATAGTTTTTCCATAAGGCCAAGCGTTTCATGAAAATCAACAACCACCTCTACAAGGTGTGCACAGACGGCTTGGTTCGATGGTGTGTCCTTGATGATGATACACTTTGCGTCTGCCAAGATGCTCACGAGGGCCTTTGTGGGTGCCACTACACTGGACACCAAATGGGCATTAATATCCTACTTGCAGGGTATTATTGGTCTACACTTTTCAAGGATGCACAATGGTTCGCCCGCTCCTACGAACGATGCCAAAGAGATGATGGGATGACGGCACGATTAGAGGGACCTCAACAGTGGATCCAACCATTGGAGCCCTTTGACATCTAGGGTATTAACTTCATGGGGCCCATCACCCCCTTGTCAAATGGGAAGGCATACATCATCATGGCGGTGGACTACTATACAAAGTGGGTAGAAGCGACAACCATCGTCGACTGTTCTTCCAACACCGCCGCACGATTTTTCCAACAACAAATCGTTACCAGGTTTGGAGTGCCTCGTGCACTCATTTTTGACAATGGGACTCACCTCACGGGTGTCACTTTTCGGAAACTCATGCAACGCTTAGGGGTAACACATAAATTCACAACACCCTATCACCCCCCAAGCCAACGGGCAGGCCGAAGTCACCAATAGGGAGATCACCAAGATCCTTACCTAAACCATTAGCAAATACAGGAGGGATTGGAGTACCAAGCTCAACGATGCCCTATGGGCCTATCGCTCCACTTGGAAACTTCCTGTAGGGTACTCTCCCTATGAGTTAGTGTATGGAAAGTTTCCAACACTTCCAATCCAAGCAGAACTCCGAACACTATCCACAGCCAGTGACCTTGGCCTTAACCTATTGCTAGCACAACATGAATGATTAATCAATTTAAGTGTGCTAGATGAGAACCAATTAGTGGCCCTATTTTCCAATGAAACCTACAAGGCCTATAATAAGAAACGACATGATCTTAGGATTCAAAAGGTCACATTTCGATGTGGAGAAAAGGTATTGTATTGCAACCCCTCACATGTATCCCAACCGACAAAGTTTCAGACACTATGGGAGGGACCTTATATTGTCTCTGAAACCTTCCCACCCAAGGCCTTGCTCATCCACAAACCTGGGGATCCCACCAGAACACAGTTGATCAACCGCCAACAACTCAAACCTTTCCGTGAGCTCCGCACAACCAGTGCCACTGCCTCGTCATCAACTAGTCACCTACGCTCCATTTTTCGCATCTCCTCCTTTCCACCCAGTCGTAGGAGGGATCCTCATCCCTGCTGATCCATTTCATTGCACCCCTCACCATTTTTTTAATTTTTTATTTTACACTTTTTTGTTTTCCATTTTTTGTTTTTCACCATCGTTCCTACGTTTGAAATTTCTTGATACATTTTTTCCTTTCTTTACTTATCTTTCCTTTCTTTGTGAATGTTTTATTTTTTTCACGTAATTGCTAATATGTCGTCTTGCTGTCTTCAGACATTTGGTGCAGCAGTTTTCGTTACGATGGGTACTGTAATAGTCTTCCTTGTTATCTAGCTCCCGCCATTGCATGGTTGTCCTTAGATTTCACATTCATTTTCATTTCATAAACTCAGCAGTGAGTGCACGTCATCCACCCATTCACCATTCCATGGTTTTCCTTTTATCATGAACATGCAACCCCTTCACTTAAAAACATTTTATTCAATGTGTGACTTGTGTAGTTCCTTAACTACGCGATGACCCAATGGTTTGACTCGGGTGTGACTTCAAGGGGAATGCTTTATTCATTGTTTTGTTATGTTCCCTAGGTTGCTGGTGTGTCCTTACAGATTTCCTACCACTCCAAGTCTGTCTCCACAGAAGCTTCTGGGCAATTCAACCTTGCATGGTGCGGTCCTCACTAAAAAATTCAAAAGCAAAAGACAAAGAGAAAAAAAAGAAAGCAAACACAAAAAAAAAGAACCAAAATAAACAAATAAACTAAGGATTCAAAGCACACCTCTTGGTCCGATGCATGCACACACACATGGATCTTCGCATGGTGTGATTCCCCTACACAAAAAGAAAAAAAAACAAGTGGCAGTGGGAATTCAAAGCACACCCCTTAGACCACCTCTCACGGGCCACATGCACTAGTTATGGGACTCCCTTGGTCCCCTCTAACTTCATCCCATTTTCCTTCCTTCTTCTCACATTTCCTGGAGTGGTGGTTCTCTGTGGGGTCATTCTTGCTTCCTTAGGGATGGTCAGGACTTCGTCTATCACTACGAGGTCACTGATTACGTATGGTTTTGGGTCTGACCTCAGGAAAGGTCCTACCGAGTCACCTAACTGTGCTTGCACCTGAGGTTTCATGTGGTCGACACTCGAAAGTTCCATTCTCTCCTCTCCCTCTGTTCCCACTTCTCTCCATACTCACCTCACTGCCCTTTTTATGTTTTGTATGTTCGTTGTGTTTTTGTAGGTCTCTCATGCCTTGGCGGGTTCTCTTGGTTTGGAGTCTTCATGGATCAACACCAATTATTGGCACCCAAGCCCACAAGCCTTGGTGTTGAGGGTATGTAGGGGCTGTTGTTTCTTGCTATGGGGAGGACCCACCTGCATATTCCTGGTTCTTCCTATTAAGCCTCCCATCCTTTGGATTTCTTGGTGGATTGTTTTCAGTATCCCGTCGTTTGATTTCTTCCTCACAAGAGTTCTTTTTGACCCCTGTTCTCCAATTTTGTCTCTTTTTCGTGCTCCATTCCCTTCCTTCTATCCTCAGCCATGACCGGGCCTTTTGCCATGCTTGAACCACCTCAAATTGGATTTTCAAATTCATCATTTCAAGTGTTTTATGGGTTGGTCAACGCTGGTCCATGGGTGAACAGTGTTGCGTATACGAGGCCCCGTATACGCAACACCTACGTATACGTGGCCCCGTCGACACAATGCCTAACCCCTATATATACCTCGCACACTTTGTCATTTTTTCATCATTTGGAGTCCAAATTGAGGGGAGTTTTTGTCATTTTTTTCTGCCTAACCCTTCCCAATGCACCTACAGTCCATCGCATGTCTGCATCAACCTGTCCTTGCCCCTTTTTTCGCAACCGAAGGTATGCTCTCAGTTGTGGGGGGTGGTGCCTTTATGTAATTAATTAATTAATTAATTAGTTGTTAATTACGAAAACTGTGGGCCTAACCTCTAAAGTAACACTCCGGGAGACTTAACAGTGTGCCTGTGCCATTAACATAACTTGGTCAAACTGAGAAAGTATATACAAACCATCTTAAGCTACTTATGAACGGTCTAACGGGTGGTTATGTTTGATTTCAGATGGCACCCAAACCGAGGCATCCAAACTGAGGCATCCAAGGGATGAAGGACCATCACAACCAAGGGACAAGTGCCCATGTACGAGAAGGGGATGAGGTGTGCAACCGCCAGAGTATGCGGAGGGCTCTCATACAACTGAGCCCTTCCGCAAATGACCTGACGTGGAATCTGTTCACCAGATTCCCGAAGAGGAGATTCCCAGCATGCAATCTCTAGGGGATGAGACTCCTGGGATAGCATCACGGCTTGAGGTCACCTTGACCCAAGCCTACCTTGATGCTATCACGCCACACGAGGTGCAATGGATGGTCCTCCAAGAGTTAAATTTTGGACCATTCCTCGAGAACGCACCAGAAGACATGAGGCTCCAATTGCAAAACTCTCCAATGTGGCCAATCATCACAACCAGTGGTGAGTGGTACTTAGGAGAAACTTATCTCTTCTGGATGAATTGGCAGCCAGGGTCATGAGTAAGAATCAAAGACATTTATGTCTCTTACTCTTCGGAAGCCATAGCACAAGCTCTGGGGTTGCCTGAAACTGGGGCAAATGTGGTAGAAATTCCGAAACAGGTTGATCTAGAGGTAAAGGCACAATCAACTAGACAGTGCTACAGGGTAGAGCGTAAGGAATTCACCTCCTTGATCATGGTGGAGAGAGTCTACTCAAAGATTGCATCTTACCATCTAAATCCAACGGTAAGACCTAGCAAAATCACTACCTTCTTTGCTTGTGCGTGTGCTGCCTTGAGTGAGAAATTTTCCATGATTCTTCCACAACTATTGTTTCTGGAGATTGATAAGAGGTTCGCTGAGAATGAACATGGAATATGTGCTCTCCCCTTTCCCTACCTAATCGAAAATTTGTGCAAACAGGCAGGGATAGCACAATATTCTAATGACATAATCCAATGTGCCCCAATTGCCTCGTGGCGAGAGATGATGAAAGACAAAGCTCTTGCCACCACATAGATAGAGGAAGAGCAGCAACCACCCCCACCACCTACACAAACAACGCAGCCAAGCTCGTAAACCACTGCAGAATACATTCGCGTGATCTAGGAAATGCTCTCGAGTTAGCGAGAGCAATCCAACAGGACTAGTGGAGGAGAAGATCCTTCGGTCTATTGCCCTGCCATGAGCCACCTAGAGTAAGTGGCTCAATCAGTCAGCTTGCTTGAAAGGGCAAGGTCGATATTTTCTATTGCTTGAGCACCCATTCGAACTAGAGCAGATCCAAACATCCAAGATGTATCAACTGCAATGTAACAGTTATTCCCTGAGATCTTAGGGAATGCTGCTACCTTCTCGATACGCTTGGAAGATGGTGAGGGGGCGACGGTCCTGGTGATGCAGCACCAGGGATAGAAAGTTGCAGTTAAAGTGCTTGCTGACACAATTGCTACTACTCTCAATACACTGGTAGCACCTCTACCAAACATTCATGGACTACAAGATGTACAGGTGTCTGCTGGAACTTCATGTAGCAACATTGATGCAGCCCAACACGAAGAATTGTTGGACCGACTGGTGGAAACTGGGAAACCACTTCCAAATGTCTTTAACCTTCTAGAAAACATTACTGTGACCTAGTTGGAGCTGCTCTCAGAAAGGGGCAAGAGCCTCGTTTTGGAAGGGCAACTAGAAGCTGCTCAAGCCGGTTGTCAGTGCTTGGCAATGGAGGTGGTCCAATTAAGAGCCCAGCTTGCCGATCTAGCCATCCTCAACTGTGAAATCACCAGAGATGAAGCTTTTCAATAGCTTCAGCTTAAACTTCAGGTTGTTGAGGATGTAAGGGAGACGGCGATCCTTGACAAGTCTGTAGCAAATGCCCAAGCGTATCACTTAGAGAAGGACTTGATGGAGGTTCACCAGGAGAACGTGCAGCTGACCATAGAAGTCCACCACCTACGCAATGTTCGTGCAGAGAACGAGCACATGAAAGATTTCATCCACCAATAGCAGGAGGAGCTAGCAAGGGTGAACGTTGACATAAGAAGGTTCGCTACTGAAAATCGAAATCTGTCAATGGAGGAGGTTTGGACATTGTGACAGAAGTCTATAATCGAAATTACCACTTGGAAGAACGAGGCCCTAAAATTTGAAAAAGTCAAAAATCATTACAGGGACCAAGTGGGATTTCAAAAGGAGATAAACGAGAAGCACATCCAAGTCGCTAAAGCCCAGATGAACAAAGCTCTCCAATAGCTTTGAGAGGGCGGTGATGTATGGCAACTTATCTTTGATGGGTTGAATGCCTACAATAAAGTGGAAATCCACCTAAAGGAGCTATAGATTAAAGAAATGATAGAATACATGGAGTTAGCCAACCTTCGGCATGCAAATCTGGTTATGCTCATAACCGGGAGACTGTGATCAAAGTTAGAGAAACAAGTGGCTACCACGTATTCCCTATACGAGGATGAGTTCCAGGCGCACAAGGCAACAAAAAAAAAGCTGGCAATAGCAAACGCAGAACTCGAGGTTCTCCTCACAAGCTTTGAAGGCCAATGTACCATTGCAGAGGACCTGGCCTGAAGAATGAATGACTAACAGCAACTGTAGACATCAATCCGAGCATTCGATATCGAACGCAAATAGTTCGCAGCCTGGTTTATCAATTTAAAAGAACTCATTCTGGTGCTGCCTCGTCCTTGGGAAGTTCCAGTTCCAGCACACATTGGAGAAGCTGCCTGGACCGTGAACGACCCCAGAAGCAAAGAAGAAAAAATGAGGGCTCTCTTGGAGGCTTTCCGACTACCTCCAGAACTTGCAGTTGTCGCAGGGCTACCGACATTCGTGCCACCACCAACGCATGGGCCAGAGGCTAGAGAAGGTCCATCAGAACCACCACCCCCATGGACAGTGTGATCTTCTCCAGCAATTTTGTGCATCATCCTACACAGTAGAGGCTCCAAGACTAACGAGGTGTTCAATTTTGTCTCTGAACACTACCATTTCTGTAATTTATCCTCCTCTGTAACTCGGGCACTTGGTAAATTCATGTTATGTCATGTGTGTGTCATGTGTGTGTTTAAGTTATGTGTGTTGTAAATAAAAATCCATACCATCCAAATTGTAAAGTAACTCGAGGATGAGTTTTTGCTCAATCATGGGGGTATTATGAAGTGTCATTAAGTCAATGCATCGACCGGGCCACGTATATGCGGCCGCGTTGATGCGGGCCCATCAACATGCCTACCTGCATCGACGTGGCCTCGTTTACGCAGCCACCCATCCCAACCTATAAATAAGAGGGCCTTCCACCTCATTTAGGCATCTTTTTAAGTAGTTGTAGTGAAGCTCTTGCAGTTTGTTCCCATAAGAGATAGAATATTTTCCAAGTGCCTGCAGCAGGTGTAAGAAAAGTGATCGAATCTTTATTCAAGCATTCATCTATCTAAGCCCATTGGCATGATGGCAATAAAGACAAACTATTCAAGCATACCTTGTAGCATTTGGACTTAGTTATTTCATGCATTTAATAGTTTAATATGTTTATGCTTTATTAGTTACTTGTTGTTTACTTATGTTTTCATTATTATAATTTCAATCGTTATTGTTCATTCGTAGTGCGTTAAAACCATAAGTACGACCATCTCAAACGTAATCCAAACACTTGGTAAGCCCAGTAGTGTTAGGAGATGCTCAGAACGTGCTCGGAAGATGGGACCAGATACTTATGCTAGGAATAGTTAGAATATAAACTAGGATAATTAGAGATTAGATAATAGTTTATTCTTTACTTTCCATACCTTAATTAGCTGCCGAAAAGATAATTAAAAAGATATAAAAATCATTAGCCTTAGTCTCACTTAACCATCGTAACTAGAACCTCACAAGTGAGATTAGGATAACAACGACCATTCTAACCTAAGGTTTCACTGGTTCGGAGTTTGCTGTATGTTAAGTGCTTACAATCTACGGATTTCGACCGAGTCGCGTGTGAATGCTCGTGATTTGTATGGTTGGGCATAAGGGTACCTAGCCGCTCATCAACAAGTAATCCAAAATCTCTTTGATATCCCTAGCGATATCATTATAGTTTAGTATAGTTTGATTGCAACAAAGGGAAAGTTGATCATGGCAGAGACAAGGGTAGAGCATGCAGAAAACAAAGTGCAAAGGTTGCAAGCTGAGTTAGCAGCTTTGAAAGTAGAAATGAAAGACCTTGCACAGTATATAGCCCTAGACCAATTAGATGCATACAAAATAGAATAAGTAAGGTAGCTAATAGCAAGAAATATTCAAGTAGAGATGGAGAAGAAGAACGCTATGTGGAATACATCTGTGGTAGAAGCACAAGCATATGCACATTTCAAAGCCATCACTCCCCTAAAAGAAGAGAATAAGAAACTTGCTGCTACTAATACAAGGTTAATAGACATTGAAAAGCAGAAAAATATTTTTGGAGAAAGCATTCATCAACTATGAGAATAGTTATTAGAGTTAGCCAAGACATGAATAAATTAGCCACTAAAAATAAAATCCTATTAATGTAAGAAGTCTATGCTATCAACCAAAAATTAGCAATCAACGCATGGCAAAATAAGGCCAAGAAGCACAAAAGGATCAAGGAACACTTCAGAGACTAGGTGGGCATGTAAAAGCAAATTAACGAAAATAAAATCAAAATGGCCAATGCCAAGATCAATTTAATCACATCACAAACACCTGATTGGTAGCCAATTCTAGATAGCTTAGCCCATGTCCACTAGGCTGAAGTAAAGAATAAGGACCTACAGATCAAGGATCTCATAAAGTACATGAGGTTAGCAAACCTTCGGTATGCTAATCTAGCCATGTTAATAGCAAGTAGACCAAGAAATGAGCTAGAGAAACATGTAACTATTGTATATGCATTATACAAGAAGGAATTTGCAAATAGAAAAGATGCCCAATAGAAACTGCATGTTACAAACTATGAATTAGAAATAGTAAAATCCAACTACCAAGGTTAGAAGGACGTAGTAGCAAACCTAGCTCACTAAATGACTAATTATTAGGAATTGAGAAAGGTGGCTAGGGCATTTGAAGAAGAAAGGAGGTAGTTTATGGCCTAGTATGTTAAAGCCAATAAGATGTTTCTACAACTACCATGCCCAAGACATGTACAACAAGCAAGGAATAGTTGCATATCATCATAGGATAGAATAGAATTACATTCTGTTATCATTTAGGCTTAGATTTTATCTTCACTTTCATTATGTTTGCACTTAGAGTAATATGAGCCAACAACATTAAGATATCATATGTCTCACTTAGAGTTAAACCATACACTTGCATTTTACTAACTCGAAGTGGGAAGACAACAATCACAAACCAATTATCAACTTCTATCATACTTACATTGCCCATTCATGGATTATGACCTAGTCATGCATGTGCACTCGTGTCTTGTACAGTGAAGTGTTGGCATATCCTACCACTCATCAATAATACTTAGGTTTTACTGCAAGTACATGAGTACTTGGTCTTGCACCACTTGTTCCTACTGCAAGTATGCTTTGTAAAGCTTCTTTGTTAAGAGGTGCTTCCACATGAACCTTCTTAGCTAGTACAAGTTTGAAAATATCTAAGTATGATGCATTTTGAGCCCTCATAATTGTATCATTGGTGTATGTAGTGATTTTGACCTTTTGCACAACTTCCTTATCAGATAAGGAAATCACAATTTGGGTTTACTTGATTGTTTCTCATGGAAACTCTATTCTATCTCTAAGAAGAGGAGATGAGCCATCTTTTCTAGATATCTCCTACTAAGAATAACACTTCCTTGAGTTGCATAGGTGAAGATTTAGTTCAGATATTTGGTGGAATAGATGTGACAAGTGTTTATCTTAAAGTATATCTTTTTAGCTAAAGATAGGTTCTTGAATTTCTTATTCTTATTTCCATGGGCTCTTTCTATCTATAGACTCTTCATTTCTATATCAAACGAGGTAGATACCATAACTCTCTTAATCCCAATGTTAGGTAATCCCAACATTGTAGTAATAGCCTCTATAAAGTAGTACACAAATAAACCCTTAATCTTAATGATAGAGTCTACTTACTTGTTGTTCTAAAATTAGTATGTTTTCGTAAGGTGCTAATCTTTGTTAGTTAAGATCATTAGCCAGAACAATGAAACTTGCAATTGCTCTCATACCTCATGAGGAGTAAATTTTAGAAAAGACCCAAAGTTAAGTTCAACAATCATACTAGCTATGAGAAACTTGTTAGTAATGGCCTCCATACATTTATGTAATAGTGTGATCAATCTTCTTACTTCTAGAGTAGGTGATATTGTCACTCTTACTTATGCAAATTGTTAAGTTTATAGCATTGATTGATGCACAAATGAAGATTGCACTAGTTTCACTTGTCATTGTCATTCTATGTGGGACTATTGTGATTGTTCTCTACCACATCCTCCTCCTCCTTTGGTGGGTCCTCCTTGTGGCCTTTTTTCCTATGGTTGTAATGGTCCTCTAGCTTCAAGGACTCATTTAGATATCATCCATACTCACCAATGGTCACTTGTTAGTCTTTCATAGATTTTTTATGATGGCTTTAACCTTCTCAATCCTTTGAATTTGATCAAAAATTAGAAAATATAACATTAATAGCATAAGATGATTATAAAATTCCCTAGGCTCTAAGGTAAGCAAATCATCATGTTATTAGTAAATTTCCAATTAAATTTTCTTACATTTATCATTAATTATCATGGTAGATTTTCTTCTCATTTTAATTAGTGGGGAATGACTTATTATTAACCCTTAGTATGGTTCCAATCAAATTGTATATAGACTAAGATCATATCATGTTATCAATGATCTACCAATAAATTTAATGTATGAATTTTATAGCAAATCTATGACCTTTAATATTCCTCTCTTTTCTATCATAATCATTATTATTATCAACTATCATTCTCAATAATCAATTTATTATCATTGGCAATGGTATCAAACCCAACTTCATAATGAAGTGCAACAAAAATAAATTGCAAAGTGTCCCATCCTTTTTGATGAGATCCAAGATTTCATTCTTTGGAAAGATATGATGGAAGGTCTTTTAAAAGTAAATGATATTTGGAAAGCAATAGAACTAGATGAAGCTCCTCTCAAGCTCATTTCAAACAAAGAAGATAAAGATGAAGACAATCATTTTATAAATAAATTACTATAGGAAGATAAAGACAACCTAACATATATGGGAAAGGTTATGCTCAGATTATCTTAGAAATTTAGAAAATCAACATACAAAAGAAGTATAACGTAGAGTACTTCTTGCATAAAAGAAGAAATTTATAACAATGGTAGAATGTATAGAACACATACTATGGTTAAAAAAGCTTATAATACAACTTAGCTTTGAAGTCACTCTTCTAATAAAGCTCTTATGTGATATTACATTAGCTATCTAATTAATGGATAAACATGTTTTACATAAAAAATTTGAACATATTAACTTCAAATACTATTTTATAAAGACAAAAATTTGGAAAGAACATTTTGGGTGAAACAAAGGCAAAAAATACATCCCTAAGGAGACATGGTGATCAAGTGATGAAATGCAACATGCTATCCAAAATAAGAAAAAATGCTTTAAGGAATGATAGAAAAGCGGTAGCCAAGAAAACAAGTTGATATACAAAATAGCAAAGAAGGAGATAACTGTAGCAGTGGACAAAGCCAAACATAAGGCCTTGGATACATGTTATGAGAAATTAGGAATAATAAAAGGAGAAAACATTATTTTAAAATTGGTAAAAATCAAAAACAATAAATATAAGAACATTGATCATGTCAAATGCATCAAGAATGCAAATGAAAGAATTTTGGTAAAGGAAAAAGACAATGAAATTTTGGATAGGTAGAAAAATTATTTTCAAGAGTTATTAAATGAATAATTCTTAAGAAAAGATTATTAAGAAGAAGAACCAAAATTTGGTTTGGGTCATGAACTTTCCTTCTCTAAGGTGAAAATAGTCTTATCAATGATGGAAAATGAAAAAGTTGTTGGATGAGATAACATTCCCATAAAAGCTTGGAAAGCATTGAGAGATACATGAGTGTCTTGGTTGACATAATTATTTAACAAAATTTTGAATGATAAAGAACTACCTAATAATTAGAGAAAAAGCTTTATTTTTTCCATTTACAAAAATAAAAGAGATGTACAAAATTGTACAAACTATAGATGGATAAAGCTAATGAGCCATACTATGAAGATTTGGGAGGGAGTCATAGAGCAACATCTTAGAATTGAATCAACAGTATCAAAAAGTCAATTTGAATTTATGTGAAGGAGATCTACTATAGAGGCTATTTTTTTTATACAACAACCAATGGAAAAATTCAAAAACATAGGAAAATCTACATATGATCTTCATTAATTTAGAAAAAGCATATGACAAAGCACCAAAAGATATTATTTGGTGGGCCTTGTGAAGGAAAGACATCCTTGATAAATATATTAAAGTGATTCAAGAGATGCATGAAGGAGCTATCACTAAAATTAGAATAACTTATGCAATAACATTTAATTTTCTAGCCACAATAGGTTTGTATCAAGGGTCTGCACTTAGCCCATACTTATTTGGCATTATCATGGATGAATTAATAAATGAAATACAAGATGAAATCCCTTGGTGTATGTTATTTGCCAATGATATTATGTTGGTGGATACAAGTTAAGAAAATATTGCTACTAAAAAAGAGACATGGAGACATTCTCAAGAATTAAAAATCTTAAAATTAGCAAAAATAAGATAGAATATATAGAATTCAATTTTAATAACAACATAAGCAGTGATAAAATAGACGCAACAATTCAAGGCAAAAAAGTCCCTCACTACAAACAATTTCAATACCTAGGATCAATCCTCCAATCAAATGGTAAAATTGATAGAGATATCACAAATAGAATTGAGGTAGGATGGTCAAAATGAAGATGGCTAGTGGTGTTCTATGTGATAAAAAATAACAATAAAATTTATAGGGAAAATTTTACAAGACAACAATTAGACCTACTATCTTATATGGTGCTAAATGTTAAGCAATACAAAAGAGGCATGAACAATAAATCAATGTGGCATAAATGTGAATGCTTCAATAGATGTTGAATGTTACTAGAAGAGACAAACTACATAATACAAACACTAGGGAAAGATTTGGAGTGACTTATATTTCTAATAAGCTATAATAATGGTGGCTTAGATGGTTTTGAGCATATGCAAAGAAGATCAAACAATGAGCCAATAAACAAAGGTTATTACATCATTGTTCCAGGAAATCCACTAAAAGGAAGATCAAAGAAGACATGGGAAAAAATGACTGAAGATTATTTGAAGAAACTACAAATAAATAAAGATCTAGTTCTTCAAAAAATGAAAAAAGAACTTATGTAGCTAGTCCCATTTTGTTGGGACAAGGGTAGGATGATGATGATGATTACTATTTTATAAAATAAGAAGTGAAGAAGAGAAAATAAATCCATTACAAGTTGAATTAAATAATTAAATGAATTATTTATTAACAAAACCCTTTTTGCATTGTAGGACTAAATACCTTTGCCAAAGTATAAACATCATGAAGATGACATACATAAGAAGGCAATAGGAAGAGCCTTAAATTTCATCCTAAAGGAGAGATTGTTAATAAAGTGTGCAATGAAAGAAAAATTATGAAACAAAGGTTTATAATATTCTTATCATTACTTGTGGGAAGAAGAAAGTTTTTTAAAAATTATGAATTGATGGATGGATGTACTTGATTTTCATCTAAATTCATCACTTTTTTAAAAATTTCTTCTCATTTTTATTAGTGGGGAATGAAGTTTTCTAAATTCCTATAATTGTCCTTAAAAAATTTTATATAAACTAAGGTCATACCATGTTGTAAATGATCTATTTTCTACCGATAAAGCTGATGTATGAATTGTGATGAGAGCGGTTACTCTAGCGATTTATTCTAATTATTAGAGTGGCAGTTTTTCTAATTATTAGAGTGGCAGTTTCTCTAAAATTGAAGTGGCAGTTTCTCTAAAATT
>MNCI01022892.1:142087-169627 GCA_015680685.1 Gnetum montanum | reverse complement strand
AGCTCTTGGATTCATCCTTGCAGCACTTGAGATTTGTTTTCTTACTCATTTCCTTTATTTTATTTTCTTCTACATTTATTTTATTTTATTATTTGATTTTATTTTATGCACTTTACATTTTTGTTATTAGCACACACAGTATGATCACTTCGAGCATGTGTGTAACACTTGGTAACTTAGTAATGATTAGCGTTTGATAATCCCAGTAGTGTTGCGCTGGTTCAGGATGTGTAGGGCAAGTGAGAACGGATATTGGTGTTAGGATTAGTTTAAAGCCTAGTTAATTAGTAGTTAAGTTAAATTAGTCACTTAGTTATCTCTCTCTCTCCTCCCTTATTAGCAACAAGACATAAAAACATAAAAGCTATAAAAATCATATGCCTCAAACTTACTTAACCATACAATCATGACATATAAGTAAGTTTGGGAAGACAATGATCAACTAACCTGTCCTTGTTCCACAAAGGTGCATAGGCACTTAGTCCTTGGAATTCGACCGAATCATGCGTGAAACACTTGTATTTGTATGGTTGAGCATAAGGGTACCTCGCCGCTCATCAAATTGAATGGAAAATCTATGACGCTTCATATTTCTTTCTTTTCTCTAATTCATATAATCATTATTATTATCAACTATCATTTTCAATAATTAATTTTTTATCATTACCATTAAGGTAATAACATTCCTTGCCTATAAATTTTTCATGAAAGACTTCTTGTCATCTTCATCCTAACTTACTAATGCTTTTAATGATAGCTTGTATTCCTCAATCACATTCTCCCACATATCAAACTCAAGTGATTCTAAATAGGTTTGTACACAACCCTTTCAAAGGGTATAGAGAGTGCCATTAAAAGATATGGTTGTGCAAGCAATGTCCCTACTATCCTTTCGTTTCATAAGGTTATTGAATTTGGGAATGATCATCAATATTTGATACTACTTGTGGATCAACGAACTTAGAATGTGATGATGAATGGATTCCAAGTAGAATTTAAACTTAAAAGTAACTACAAACAATTGTTTAAACTAAATACAAAAATGAAACTCACTCATCAAAATGTTTGGTAAATCTCATCACCTTTATATTGTTGAAATCAAATAATAGTGGTAGAGGATGCCAATATGGTAGATCCTCAAATGCTACACACTCATTGCAAGATGAACAAATCTTTAGGCTTAGTATCCCATAGGACTCACAAGAACCTTGCAAGACTAAGAATAAATGTGGTGCTCTCACAAAACATACATACAATCCCCCATGGTAAAACCACAAGCACTTGGCCACCCAAGTGAAAAACCACTTAGTGCAAACAAAATAACAAACACTTGGCTACCCAAGTAGAGAATTTGTTAGGGCTACACAACATATCTCTTCCCTGAGATGATTTAAGTTCCTTAAAGTAAAGAGAATGAATACAACAGAGAGTGTAAAGAGTGATCCACACATATAATCTACAAAAACTAAGAGCAAGAACTAAGACACTATGAATACAAATATAAAATCCATAGTTAAATAGAATGTGAACCCTCCAAATGATAAATTAATTAATGCAATACATTCCAAACCTTGGGAGAAAGAGAAATGTAATAATGATGGTGAAACTTTCCAAGCACAAATATAGCAAATCAACCTTGATTCTAATTCTAATATCAAATCCAATATGATGGCAATGCAATGCTCAAACAATCCAAATGTCAATGTGAGATTCAAGAACCAATGTGTGTAGTTAAGCCTCCAATGCAAGAAAATGGATTGAATCAAATGAGATTTAAGACATCCCTTTTGTAGAAGTTGCATCCAAAACTTTTCCTGCCACTTCGACTCTACTTTGAGAAAACAAAATGACTAAGAACATCTTTTTAGTTCATCCAATATCTATTTGGAACATCTTATTAAAACTTGGACATTTATAATTACTTAATAATTAGGTGGAACATCTATGTTTTGCTAGAATCTTTTAGGTGGAACATCCACCCTGAGCTAGAATCACTACTAAAACTTTGTTACGCCTTTGTTAAGATGTTCATACTTGAGTATGGATGTCCACCTTGCATCTAGGGATTGGAAAAGATAAACTTTTCACTCATTTTAACTTCTTATCTTTTATCCCAAATTTCTCGAGTAGACTTGTAATAACATTTCATGACCCTAATCTTATCCTAAACTAAACAAGTTAATCCATAACATGCACATAAACATTACAAACCATACTTCTCATTTTTTATTTTTAGCATAGAAATAAATGGGATTAGTAAACATACAAGTCATTGGTTAGTAATCTTATATCATAATATATGTTTATTCATATTTTTGGTTACCTACACTATAATCAAAGTTTTAATTGATAGTTAAATGATGTGATATAAAAGTATATAACATTTAAATCATTCATGCTAGGCCTTTTTCTTTTTCTTTTTTCTTTTCTTTTCTTTTTTTACTTATTAAGTAATACTTTGATGTTGTAACATGTCCTAGATATAGGATCATGTATACATAAGCATGTAATGTTTTTTTTCTTTTTGAGAAAAATTATGGTCATTTATATAATGAGAGGGATGAAGCCCAAATCAATAAGTGCAACAACAGTATCATCATGAAAGGTAGAAGATCTTCCAACAAAATAGATGAACACCTAGACCAATCAAAAATCCCCAGGCATTCCTATAGGGCATTGAAATCAAAAACCAAAAAAATAGTCATGTGTAACATCATAAAGGTCATTTAAAATAGAGAGTATGCATATTCAGAAAAACAAAAGAATACAAAATTTACAACCACACATTGGCTCATCCTGCAAGGAGTCACGAGTGTTAAACGTTGTCATCATGCATTCATGCATAATTTTCTACAAGTGAAAGTTTGTGAATGCTTTTGAAATGCATTTAAATGGAGAGTTTTGGAACTTTACATAAACAATGAGAGAATTCTGCTTGAGCCAAATCTTCTAGGAAACCTCCACCCATAATGAAAGCTCATGTAAGTGGTTTTGAATAATGGATCCTTTTGTAATCATTCTCCAACACTGATCCCACATGATCCCAATCAACATGTGTACAAATCAACCTATAGCCTTTGTAAATAGACATTCCTTGAAAAGGTATGTTGTAGTTTCAATCTCCTTATATCAAAAGGATACATTGGAAGGCCATGATAAATCCTCATCACTAGAGTTTTTTTTTTTTTTTTTTTGAGTGAACACTACATGATGAGTGATGAGCATTAAAGTGTCACATCAATGGGCCCCCATTAATGTGGCCTCATTGATGGGCCCCTATCGACGGGGCCTTGTTTACATGATGTTGTCCCATTGATGCAACCATGTGATAAAAACTATAAATAAAAGCTCATAGCCATGTTTATGGGCAGTCAAGTCATACTAGTAGCTACATTCAAAAGTTAGAGTATTTTCCAAAGTGTCCGCAGTAGGAGTAATTGAGTGTATGGATCTTTATTCAAGCACTATTGTACCTAAGCACGATAGTGTGTGCAATAATAAAGATAAGCTTTTTGATAAACCTTGCAACATTTTGGATAGTTTAAATGTTTTATTCATGCATTTAATGTTTTTAGTTATTTATTCAATGTAGATAAGCTAAATAGTGATTAAGTAAACACATAAGTACAATCACTTCGAGCATGTGTAGGATGTTTGGTAATCCCAACAGTGCTTAACTCTTGGTAACCCAGCAACATTATATGTTTTCAGGATGTCTACGACAAGCGGGACTAAATACTTATGTTAGGACTATTTAAACAATATTTGGCTCATTAGATTAAAGTAGACATTAAATTATTTTATTCTTTATCCTGTTTATTTGAAGCACCAAGCCATAAAGTATAAAATGACAAAAATAATATGCCTTGATTACACTTAACCATACCTTTACACATCACAAGTGTAATTGGGAAGACAACAAATGACCATTAGGGCAAGGTTCACTTCCTAGATGACTAGTGTACCGAAAGACATAGAGTCTGCAGAATTCAACTAGATCACGCATGAATGCTCCATGATTCGTATGGTTGAGCATAGAGGTACCTTTCATCGCTCATCATTGGTGCCATTGCTGGGAACCATTTCTTTTGAAACATGTGCTACCTAAGATTAATGAACATCATTAACATCATTGGATGAACCCTCAAGGCCAGCATCACTCTCACATGTAATATAATTATATAAGCACACTAATAT
Source organism: Gnetum montanum (assembly GCA_015680685.1). NCBI lineage: Eukaryota > Viridiplantae > Streptophyta > Gnetopsida > Gnetales > Gnetaceae > Gnetum > Gnetum montanum. Next base: position 165,430 of record MNCI01022892.1, on the reverse strand, counting down.
TCTATTTGTTTGTAAAATGTCTTCTTCTCTTAGGCATGATGATGTTAAACCACTAGTCCCACAAGAGTGCTAGATGGTATATACTCATCCATATGAGTATATGCCTAATTTCATCTTCATCCTACACTAGGATGAACAACTATGATGGCATGACATAAAAGGCAACATTATAATGCCTCCCAATTGATCTGTGCTCATGATGCTACTTCAAACTCTTAAGTAGGCATCCATGATCTTCAAGAGGAGTACATTGTGCATAATTACAACTACTGAGACTACCGTCCCACTAAAACACAATGCAAGAGAGATTGACACCAAGAGAAGCAACATTAGTTTGTGAAGGGGAAACATTTCACCAATCCCTTGTTCCTACTAAACCAAGATGATAATGAGGACCCTCTCTCTAAGGGCTCTCAACATGAAAATTCTCCATCCCTCATTACTAGTGATGGGGTTGTGAACTTGAATCTACATTCCACAATCAACAAAATAGGCTTAGGTAGAGATGGCAATCAAGGTAGGGGCTCAAACAAACATCAAGATGATAAGAAACTTGATGAACATCACTATGAAAATTGAAGGGGAGTTGGTAGATACCATGGTGGTGGTAGTCCTCCTCCCTCTTCACCATCTTCATCTGCATCTTCTTCTTTTTCTTTTGGTTCTGAAAAATGTTGTAGAAGGAACAATCATGATGGAGGTAAGCAGTAGGACAATAATACAAATCGCCATGCCCACAATAATCGAAGGAGTAACATAAGACATCATGGGTGACAACAGAATAATGATGATGATGAGCCTTTGCTAGCACCTCAAAGCATGCTTAACATTGCAAAGGTAGCTAAGATCCCAACTAGGCATGTGAAAGATAGTCAAATCAAGAGCTTAGACATGAATAATATCCCAAGATTTGAGGTAGGATATACCCTTGAGCCACAAAATCATCTATAAGCCTTTCACAATGTTGCATCTTACAAAACATAAAGAATGACTAGTAGAAATTGAAGCTATTCCCCAAGACAGTCATCAAAGAGGCAGAAAGTTGGTACCAGTCCTTGTAACTAGAATCCATTCACAGATGGAGTACCATGCTAGAATTGTTTAATGACAAATACCAAACATACTCTACAGTGTCTAATTTGAGAAGGAAAATCCAAGGCTGGAAATAGGGAACACATGAACCCTTGGATGCCTCCATGAGTAAATATTATTCTCTCTTACATCAATGCCCTAGCCATGGTTATTCTCAAAGAGAACAACACCGCCACATCATATATGGGCTTAGAGAAAAAACCTGAAGAACTCTTAGGGTTTATGCCCAAGGGAGACTATCTGAACTAAGAGCTCATCAGATACAAAGACTGATAGAATCGGTAGCAAAAGAAGAAGGTGAGTTGCAAAAAAAGAGAAAGTGTAGAAGAATATAATATGGATCCTTCCATCAGAAAAAGGGAGGTCTAATTCTGTGATGAGGAGGAGGTGGTGAATATGAAAACTTTACCCATCTAAAAATATATTTCTAATATTTTGACAAAGGTTGATAAATTATGGGACTCTTTGAATGAAAAATTCTAAATTTCTATGAAGATTGTTGAAGAATCCAAAGATCAAAATAGTGGCTATAATCGTAGGAGGTGACAAGAAGTTGAATGTGCCTACCAAAGAGCTAAGGGCAAAGCTATTGTAGTAGAAGAAGTTATGGAGACAGACTTTGATGATGATGTTAAGTGTGACATTTGTCAATACAAATAGCTGAAGGGATGTTGCCTTGTGGTGTTACACTTACAAGAGTCTGGGATGTACATGCTCAATCCTTAACTAGCATGGAGATAAGCACCCAAACGATTGCCTTATCCTCAAGGTAATCCAAGGCAAATCCACTAGCAACAACAAGCTTACTATTCAAGTGAAGCTCCACCACAACCATATGAGCAATACCAGTAGTGGCAGTAATCATAGTCATGGGGAATGCCACCACCAAGATAGCAGTACCCTTATAGGCAACTAAATCCATACAAGTACTATTTTCAGCAACATGTTTCTCCATGAAGCTTTGAAATCCATGCCTCATTCCAACATCACTATTATCCTCCAGAGTACCATCAAACTCATTCTCCATTTACTCAAGGGAAGCATCCATATTTATACCACCCTCCACATCCATTTGCACACATCCCTCCACCCTCTACCTAGTTACCTCCTTCTTCATCCATGCAGGGAAAAATTCCCCCATAGCCACAACAACGAAATGCTATGAGGGCTGTAAATTTACAAGTGGCCTTCCAGTCGAGTGATTCAGATACTCGATCTAGGAAATGAACATTTTTCTAAACCAACAGTCCTTACAAATCCTTACAACTTAATGTGGTTGGTATCCTTGTATCTCCAACACCCTCATCCTCCACATCAAACACATTCGAGAGCCCTTGAAATCAAATGCTACCTTAGATCTGCACTATGATGCTAACTCATGTTGTCTTAGATTAGATCAAGGCTAGTAACATTTCAATGAAAAGATTTGACTTGGGAAGTCCTCTTATTTACTTATAGATTGCTAGACATGAGCTATACAAGGCTCTTCTTGATTCTAGTTCCAATGTCAATCTCATCTCCTATGACATGTACAAGGCCTGGAACCTACCATCTCTCAAGAAGAGCAATATTCATGTGGAATTGGCAAACTAGTCAATCACTGTCCCTTTGGGGTTAGTGGAGGATATTGTTCCTTTGGGGTTAGTGGAGGATATTATGACCATAGTTTTTGGATGATCCTATCCTACCAATTTTTTGGTGATCAAGATAGAAAACTACAAAGGTGACCTCCCTATCATTATGGGACATGCATGGTTGAGCACTGTTGATGCATGAATGGGCATCAAGGACCTCTCCTTGGAAATCTCCAAGGAAAATAAATTTGAACAACTTGAGAAGAAGCAAGTTCCATGCACTGTGTACAATGATAATGGGTGCAATTACGTGTAAAAAATCTAGTCCATTAAAAGTACATTCATCAAAGCATGCAATCAATGTGCATATGAAGTAGATATCCAAAGGTGCCTATATGCCGTAGCCACAAAATAGGAGGACACCCAGTGGCTAATAGCTAACTCTAATAGTAGCACACTATGCATGGAACCTACTGAGAGCCTAACATGTGCCTATGTCAAAGGCATGGATGAACTTTAGCAAGTTCATCACCAACTCTCTGATGATGAAGATGATGATACCTATTGGAGAGAGTTGGAAATCCCTGATAATTTCAAGCTAGAGCCCCTAAAGTTAAAAACTCTACCAACCAGCATGAAGTATGCATTTTTAAAAAATGGTAAGCCAGTTAGAATCAATGCAAATCTTGCTCTAGAACAAAAAGATAAGCTATTGTAGGTGGTCAACAAATGGCCAACAACCTTTGCTTAGTCATATCCTAAGCCGACTAGAATCGATCTAAGGATATGCCAGCATTGTATCTACACCAACCCGGCCATGAAGCCAAGAAGGCAGTTGTAGAGGTGGTTGAACCCCAAGTTGAAGCAAATCGTTAAAGAGGAAATAGAACAACTCCTCAAGGTAGGGTTCATCTATCCCATCGCAAATAGTGAGTGGATTAGTTCACTTGTAATTGTGCCAAAGAAAGGTGGCAAGTGGTAGGTCTGCATCGACTTTAAGCTATTGAATATGATAATATTTAAAGATAATTTTCTATTGCCATTTGTGGACCAAGTGTTGGACACTATATCTAGGCATTACTATTATAACTTCTTGGATGGTTATAGTGGCTATAACCAAATTCAAATTGTGCTTGAAGATCAAGCCAAAACAACATTCACAAGTCCCTGGGGAACTTTTGCATATTGTAAGACATTTTTTAGTCTATGCAATGCCCCTATAACATTTCAATGTCTAATCCTTAGTATTTTTCAATAGCAGATTGGTAGCAGGGTAGAGGTCTTTATGGATGACTTCTCTATCCTATGGGCCTACAGTTGAGCAAGCCCTGAATCACCTTGAGCAAGTACTGAAAAGATGTATTGAAACAAACCTCAAGCTTAATTAGTAGAAAAGCCATTTAGTGGTCTAAGAAAATATAGTACTAGGGAATAGAATTACTCAAGCAAGGATTAAGGTAGACTTGGAAAAGATAAGGGTCATCCAAGGAATCACACATCAACAAGAGATAATCAAAGACATTTGATCATTCCTTGGACAAAGTGGCTACTACTAGCAATTTATAGAGAATTTCTCTAAGATCACAGAGCTATTGGTTAAGCTTACAAAGAAAGATGCTCCATTCATCTAGACTAAGGAGTGTGAACATGCATTCCGATAGCTAAAGGACAAACTCATGAAAACTCCAATTCTACGGGCACCAGACTTGTCCAGACCATTTCATATAATGATGGATGCATCTAATTATGCCTTGGAAGCTATGCTTACATAGTTGGATAATAAAAAAATGTCCATATTACATCCACTGCACAAGCCAAAGCATTGTGGGTGCATAGTTAAATAACAGCACAATTGAAAAAAAAAAAACTAATGGTAGTGGTGTATGCTCTCAAAAAGTTCAAGCACTATGTGCTTGGATATAAAGTATTTGTGGACACTAATCATAGTGCCATCTGCTTCCTAATGAATAAGTCAATGGTAAACCCCTATCTCAGATGGTGGCTCATGATCTTGCATGAATTCAATCTCACAATGGTAGATTAAAAGGGGATTGAGAATGTGGTCATCGACCATCTCTCTTGGTTAAGATGGGATAACAAAGAGGAGGAAAGCTTGCTCTCTAATCAATTTTTAGATGAACTCCTCTTTATAGGAGTAATAAATGAACAAATTCCCATAAAAACAAAATGGTATGATGGCATCCTCACTTACCTTCTCACTCAAGAGATGCCACAAGATTTGGACTTTAGGAAGAAACAACAATTTCTTCATCAGGCTAAATACTTCATGGAAATCAATGGACACCTTTACAAGGTGTGCATTAATGACCTAGTTCGTTGGTGTGTCCCTAATGTAGGCCAATTGTGCATTCTCTAGAATGCTCATGAAGCCTTTGTAGAGGCCACTATGCTAGGAGATGCATGGTCATAAAAAACCTGATGGCAGGATACTATTAGCCTATAATCTTTAGGGATGCCCACTAATTTGTCCAATCCTGTGAGCGCTATCAATGAGATGGTGGGATGACTACTCGAATAGAGGATCCTCAATAGTGAATTCAACCACTAGAGCCCTTTGACATATGGGGCATAGACTTCATGGGTTCCATCACACCCATGTCCAATGAAAAGGCATACATCATCATAGCATTCAACTACTGCATCAATGGGTAGAAGCAGCAGCTGTAACTGACTATACATCATCCACTATTGCTCGATTTGTATAACAGAATGTTGTAAATAGGTATGGGATGCCATGTGCACTAATTTCTAACAATGAAACTCATTTAATAGGTGCCATTTTTCAAAAACTCATGTAACTCTTGGGGGTCGAACATAAATTAACACCCTATCACCCCCCCAAGCCAACAGTCAAGTAGAGGTAACTAACAGGGAGATCACAGAGATCCTAATAAGGACCATAGGTAAATATAGGAGAGACTAGAGCATAAAACTCTATGATGCCCTTTGGGCCTACCGCTTAACATGAAAATTCTCTATTAGCTACTCTCCCTATGAGTTAGTGTATGGGAAACTTCCAACTTTCTTGATTCAATCTAAGCTCCATACACTCTCAACAACCTATGATCTGAATCTTGACCTAAGTCTAGAACAAAAAGAAAGATTTATCAACTTGAATGTGCTAGATGAAAACCCATTAGTGGTCCTATCTTTGAATGAAGTGCACAAAGCATACAATAAGAAACATCATGATCTTAGAATATGAAAAGTAAAATTTAAACTTGGAGAAAAGGTTTTCTACTAGAACCTAACACATGTACCCTAGAAAAAAAAGTTCCAAATGTTGTGGAAGGGACCTTATATAATTGATAAAACATTTTCCTCTAGGACCATGTTAATCTACAAACTTAAGAACCCAAACAAAAAGAAATTGGTCATTATCCAACAAGTGAAACCTTTCCATGAGCCAAAACAAACCAGTGTAATAACTAATACCTCAAGGGATGGACAACAACACTCAATTTTTTAGATCTCCTCCTTCCAACTCAGTTGTGGGGGAGATGGCCATTCATGCTAATCACACACGTGGCTCCTCAGTTTTTCTATTTTTTGTTTTACACATTTTTGTCTTTACAATTTGTTTTTTTTTTTTTTACATCTTTTTGATTTTTAAACTTTTTTCTATTTTTACACCATTTTTTGTTTTACATCATCATTAGAACATTTAAACTTTTCTTATATATTTTACTTTGTTTGAGTGTAATTTTGAAATTGTTGCTAATAAATGTGCTTTGTGCCAACAGGACATAGTGGTGTTGTAGCTATTAGTAATGGTGGTTTGTGTTTTATGTTTTGTTTGCTAATGTCTGGTTTCTATTTTTGAATTTTTATATCGATGGCTAAGTCATGGTTTCTTTTCCATGGAACAAGCAGTAAGTCCACAACATCCACCCATTCACAAACTCTATGGTTTGCCTTGTTTTGGAAGTTTGAGGTCCCTTTTCATTAAATAAACTTTTAATAAATTTGTGACCTTGGTAGTTTTTGGAATTGAAAAGGATTCAAAGGTTTGCACATTGTGTGACTTCAAAGGGACTCAATACTCTTTGTACTCTTCTACTTACTTGGGTGCATGAGTGTTTTCATAGACTTCTTACCATTCCATGTCAACCAATAACAGGAAGTTAAATAAAGCCTTTGCATGGTGTGGTTCCCATCCAAAAAGAAAAAAAAAAGCAAAAAAATAAAACATGATGAGAATTTAAAGCACACCCCTTCAACAAATAAATAGGCTACAAGCACTAGTTACGGGACTAGAAAGGCATGTTAGCCATGCCTAAAGGTCCCCTCTAACTAAGGCCCTCTCTCACTTCCTACTTCTCTTTTCTTCTCTTTATGGAATGGTGGTTGTTCTGTGGGAGCACTCTTGTGTCTTGAGGAGGTGGATCAGTCTTGGAGTGGTGATGAAAAGTCACTGAAAGAGATTGGTTTTGATCTGGACTAAGGATGGACCTTCTCAGGTCATTTTAAACACAAAACTCCACAATGGACTTCTTCTGACCTCAATTTGGAATTTCATTTCACCTTATTCATCATCCATCTATACTATCTATAACTCACCTCACTACCAAAGTCCATGTTCTTGATTCAGTGTCTTGGTCTAACATATTTGAATTCTTAGGTAGAATCTTCTAAGTTTTGGTCCTTAACTTCCATCAACCATTAATCAACTATAGGGCCCACAAACTCCTTACATTGAGGCTATGCAAGGGTAAACAAGGTTTGTGCCTACTATGTTGAGGATCCACTTGCATCTCTATTGGTTAGGTTTGTTAAGCACCTTCTCCTTAGGCATTCTTGCAATCAGAATCTTTCATACACCCATCTTCTACATCAAACCATGTGCTCCTTTACATATTTTGTTTAATAAATATATTTTCCATCAAATTTTTCAATTTTTAAGCTTCCAAAGACCCTCTTCAATGATTTCATCATATTCTTGGCTTTTCTGGGACTCTATGAACCCCAAATTCATTGAAAAATTCCTTGTAGTTTTTAAGATATTCAAAATTCAAAATTTTTCCTATGGGCTCCATATACAAGGCCCCATTAATAGAGCAAACCCAAATATGAGGCCCCGTATATGAGGCCTTGTCAATGTAGTAGAAAAATACTATATATATGCACAACCCCACTTTGAAATCTTTACATTTTCTCACAAATGCCAAGGGAGTTTTTTATATTTTCAAAGCCCAAAACCTTCCAGAGACCATAACTTCCTACCTATTTATTCAAATCTCTCTATTCTTTAACCCTATAGCTACTAGAGGTAAGCTCTTTGTCATGGGGGTCACAAATGTGCCATTTTTGATAAAAAAAATTTCACCATTTTTCTAACTCCCACAAATGTTTAACTAAGAAATCAACTATTAAATACCAAATTACAAGAGTTAAACCTTTCCAATGAGCTTCGGTGAGATTTACAATAAATAATGAATAAAATAATCAATCTACCATGGCCCAACCTTAGCCAAAGTGTAACTAACTAATGAGATAAGGTATTCAAAAATTTAAAGTTATACATTATAGCTACTAATCCATGGATGTGTCGTGACAACATATGGCACCAAAAGACAAATACACTTAGGAACCAGGACCATCTCAACGCAGGGAGAAATGGCCTAGAATGGGAAGGGGCTAAGAACAAGCCCAAGAAGAACCACTTGCAACCCACACCATAGGTCCTCTTAGAGAAGAGGTTGAGCTGGAATCTATTCGACAAATTCCAGAACCAACATTAGTAACAGAACATTCCCATCGGGATGATGCACTAGCACAATAAGCAAATCTCGAGGTGACCTTGATAGAAGCCTACCTAAATCAAATCAGATAGAGGGAGGTCCAAAACACGATGCATTAGGAGTTAAACTTTGGCCTATTCCTAGAACAAGCACCAAAAGAAGTGTAGGACCAACTAAAAAGCTCTCCCATTTGGCCAATCATGACTTCCACTAGGGAGTGATACATGGAAGAGATATTTTTATTTTGGAACAATAGGTAGGTTGGATCAATAGTAAAAATCAAGGATATCTAAATGTACTACTTGATGTAGGCCATTGTTGAAGTGCTTAGGTTTCTAGAAATAGGGGCCAATCTTACTAAGATTACAATGCAAGTAAACCCCAGCATCAAGAAAGAATAGGTGTAAAGGTGCTATGGTGTCGATCATAAGGATTTTGATGAGCTTATGCCGGCAAAAAGAATCCACTACAATATTGTGGTCTTTCACCTAAATCCCATGGTAAGGTCTAGCAACATCACTATCTTTTCTGCCCATGCATGTACCACTCTGAGTGGGAGACTCCCTGTCAACCTTCCACAGTTGATCTATCTAAAGATGGAAAAAAATTTAAAGAAAATGAACGTGGAAGGAAGGCACTTCCCTTCCCATGTCTCATTAGAAAGCTCTATCAAAGGGGAGGAATAGTTTGTTATATGACTAATGCTATCAAGCATGCCCTGACCGCTAATTGGACAAAAATGATGAAAGACAAAATGCTTGCAACAACCATTCAAGAAGAGGAGCAACAACGACTACCTCCACCTGCCACTCAAACAACTATGCTAGATGTCATTACAATAGCTCAACAATTGCACAAGTAATGGGAATGGCTCTTGAGTGAACAAGAGCAACAAGTAAGCATGAATGGTGGGGACCCATCTATGTACCAACCAGCAATGAGTCACCTAAATGAGGTGGCTTGAACAATCAACCTAATGGGTGGAGATGGATCTATTTTCTCAACCCAAAGAACATAGTTGTCTGTAAGGTCAAAACCTAATGTTATTGAGGTCACGGTCTCACAAAATTACAGCCACTTCTAAATATTTCTAGAAATGTCACAACCTTCTTAGTGTGCTTGGAGGAAGTTGAGAGGGTAATAGTATTAATGATGCAGCACCAAGGATAGGAGATAGTAGTAGAGGTAGTTGCTCACCAAATTGTCAAAACACTCAATGCACCTACGATGTTTGTACTAGACGTCATTACACTAAAATATGTATAGATGTTCACAAGGATCACAAGTAGTAGAATAAATGTAGCACAACATGAAGAACTGCTAGACTAACTGATGGAAACCAAGCAACTACTTCAAGATATCTTTGATCTTCTAGACAATATTACTACAACCTAGTTGGAGCTGCTAGAGGCAAGGGGCAAAAAAATCATCTTGGAGAGGCAACTCACAATAACCAAGGAGCTAAACGAATGTTTGGTTATTGAAGTTGTCGAATTAAAAGTCCAAATTGCAAACCCTACATTTCTCAACTTAGCATTGATGAGAGATGAAGCTCTTGAATAGTTTCATACTAGACTAAATGGGGTTGAGGGTGTGATGGAGATGATGGTGTTTTATCGATCCTTGGCAAAGGCTACACAACACAAAATTCAAAAGGCCTTGGATCAGACTGACTAGAAGAATGTACAATTGACCATAGAGAACCATCACTTGTGGAGTGTTGATGAGCACAAACAACAATTATTTAACTTCATCTATCAATAGAAAAAGCAACTAGCTAGAGAAAACACAAAGCTAAGGAGATTAGCAGCATAAAACAGAAACTTCTCCATGGAAGAGGTCCATGTCCTTTGTTAGAAAACTATGATAGAGGTAGTCACCTAGAAATCAGAGGCTCTCAAATTTGAGAGAGTCAAAGATCATTGCAGAGATCAAGTTAGTCTACAAAAAGAAGTAAATGAAAAACACATCCAGTTGGCGAAGGTGAAAGTAAATGAAACCCTCTAACAACTCCAACAAGGAAGAGAATTATGGCAACCCATCATTGATGGGATAGATGCCTACAACAAAGTAAAAATCCACATAAAGGAGTTGCAAATTGAGGAGATGACAAAATACATGAAGCTTGCCAATCTCCAATATGCCAATCTGGCCATGTTGACTACCAAATGGCCACAATCAAAACTAGAGAAGCATGTGGCCAACTCGTACTTGTTGTACATGGCTGAGTCCAAGCATCACAAAGACACCAAGCAAGAGCTTGCAATTGCAAACAATGAACTCAAAATTCTTAAGGGCAAGTACATTGATCAAAGATCTACTGTTGAGAACCTAGCCAAAAGGATGAATAACTACCATGAGCTGCAAAATGTAGTCAGGGTGTTCAATGTTGAATGCAAACAATTCATTGCCTGGTTTGTCAATGCTAACGAGTTCTTCCTGGTAATGCCTTGTCTATGGGATATCCCCATTCTAGCCCACATTGGTGATGTCATGTGAACTATGAATGATCCCTAAATTAAGGAGGAGAAGATGAAGGCAATACTAAATGCCTTTCGCCTTCCACCAGAGGTTATAGTTGCAGTAGGATAGCCATAGCTGCCTCAGCCACCACATGTGCCCAAAGCCCATGAAGGTCCTTCAAAACCTCAAGAGCCTCCACCACCTAGGACTGTCTAATCTTCTTCACCGTCTTCATGCCATCAAATGATGTGTTGTCTGATTTTGTGTAGTCATGTCATGGTGTTCAATTTTGTATCATAAAAATCACAAATTTTTGTAATGTGTTGATTTGTACACTTGAGCACTCAATTTTGTTATATTAAGAGTTAGCCAATAATCACATACCTTTTCAATTTTGTAAAGGAACTCAAGGATGAGTTTTCATTCAGTCGTGAGGGTATGATGAGTGTTAAAGTGTCATGTAGATAGGCCCTTGTGGACATGACCTTGTCAATAGGGCCCCATTTATGTGGTGTTACCCCATCGATGGAGCTACATCAACGTAGCGTTTGCTATGTGATGAGTGGTGAGGTACCCCTACACTCAACCATACGAATACGAGTGTTTCACGTGTGATCCAGTCGAACTCCAAGGACTAAGTGCTTATGCGCCTTAATGGAACACCTAAGGGTTAATCAATCATTGTCTTCCCAAACTTACTTGTATTGTCACAGCTGTATGATTAAGTAAGTTCGAGGTATATGATTTTTATACTTTTTATCTTTTTAATGTCTTATGCTAATGAGGAAAGGTGAAGAGAACTAAATGGCTAACTTTTGCTTACTATTCACTAATTAAGTTCTAACTGTTCCTCACACTAGTATTCGTTCCCACTTGCCGCACACATCCTGAACCAGTGTAACACTATTGGGATTACCAAATGCTAATCGTTACTAGGTTACCAAGTGCTACACACATGCTCGAAGTGGTCCTACTGAGTGTACCTAACTAGGAGAGTTAAGGGTTGAGAGAGAGATTAATTAACTAGGAAAGCATTTAAACATTCAACAATAATTAATTACTATTTAGCTTAGTCCATGTACTACAAGGTTTATCATAAAGTTTGTCTTTATTGCCATACACAAATGTGTGCTCAGGTACAATTTGCTCGAATAAAGATCTGTTCACTTTAAGACTCCTATTGTGGGCACATGGAAATTATTCTAACTCTAGAATGGTAAAACTGCAAGAGTTTAGCTAAGGGTCTAAGTCTAAGTGTCTAAAACAAGGAAAGTCACTGCTTATTTATAGACATTTCGACGGGCTGCAATATCGTGTACGCGATATCGTGAGGCAGACGCGATATCGCGGTTCATCATACCCCCATGACTGAATGAAAACTCGTCCTTAAGTTCTTTACAAAATATTGGGAAGGTATGGGATTATTGACTTCGATGACACTAATGGTGAATGGGATGACATGTGAACGGATCAATCATTACAATACATGACAATATTAGTGTTCATAACCACAAGAGTGAACACTATACACATTTGACATCAGGCCTTATTTGGCAGCTAAGAGAGAAGAGAGAGAGAGAGAGAAGAAAAAGAAGATGTGTTGCTACTAATGCCAAAATTGCGCCTTTCGTTATCCATCCATAGCTGCACCATCAATCTTGTTCCTTTGCATGACTATTCCAGCACCAGTCCATCCTAAGTGTTTCCTCTCGTTCTAGTCCATTATTGTATAATTGCCATTTGCACACACAACACAATCTCATATTAGCAAGGATAGTTAAATCACAATGCAATTGATACCTTGCCTCATGGTACGGTCCATTGGCTGAGTTGTGATATGGCTAATACAGAGTCTAGAGATATAACATTGGTGACTACCCAAGGTGTAGGGGTTAGGAGAAAAAGGAAAAAATTGGACCAGGACCCCCACGACTAAGAGTGAACCTCTAATAGCGATAGAATGGAAAAATATAAGGAATAAGAAAGATGGAGAAACAGTAACAATGACAACGCCAATAAAATGGATGTCATAGGTGGAAAATGAACAAAATAAATGTTGATTGCATTAATGTTTAAGGAAAAGAATTTAACTGATGCATCAATTAGGAATGCTAATGGGTCCTCCCCAAAGCAGGCTCATGCCCTTTAATGCCTTGACAATCCCACATTCAAAGAGTCCGTAGGCTCTGGAAATGTCAATTGGAAGCAAGAGTTAAAGTCTTAACTGTAAGAAATTACCCTAAAGAAAACAATATATCAACCAAAATATAGACTACTAATACAACCGGCAATGAGGTGGAAAATGGAGAAAGAATGATGAAGAGAAGAGAATGGAATGGAGTCCCAAGAACAAGGTGATGTACAGCCCCTTGTGTAGTTATGGTTAATGTGACTTAGTAGATCTCATTCCAAATCTAGCCTCAAACAATCTACATTCAGTGACTTCGCATTAATACACTTGGCCAATCCATCCACATGTAGCAAGAATGCTTCCGCCAAAGAGTCACCACCATTCCGACAAAACAAGAAAGGAAGGAGTAGGAAGCGGGAGGGGGCTTTAGTTAGAGGGAACATGTTTGTTTAGTTCCATAACTAGTGCTTGTAGCTGAGATGATTATTTGGTATAAGGGGTGTGCTTTGAATTCTCACTTTTTTTTTCTTTTTTCTTTTGTACATGAGAACCACACCATGCAAAGACTTTTTATTTTTATTAGCTCAGCTTCCTGATAATGGAGCAATGTCGAAATGGTAAGGAAAACCCAAGAAGAAAACATTCAAGCACCTAAGAGAATGGCTATCACAAATGCATCAAATCCCCTTGAAGTCACACCCTTTTCAATCCTTGAGTCCTTCTGTAGTTTGAGAAATGCCCAATCACCAATTCGTTGATAGTTCTATTATTTAAAGAAAGGAACTATATAGTTCCAAGCCAAGAGAGACCATAGAAATTTATGGATACATGGATGATGTGGACTCATTACCTGTTATATCAAAAGAATCATACCTTAGTATCCACATTATAACTCATAGGTAAAAACCAAACATTAGCAATCAATAGAATATAGTTCATACCACCATCAGGAGCACTTATTAGGTGACGATGTTGCAGACAAAGAAATGGAAGAGGATAAATGATGTTGCAAAACAAAAACAAGAAAAGTTAAAGAAATTTGTAAAATAAAAATATGTAAAACAAAAACTTAAAAATGAACTGAGGGCCTCAATTAATCAGCATAGGTGGCCATCTCCCCCATGACTGAATTGGAAGGGCGAGATCCGAAATAATGAGCGGGGTCATCTTTTCTCTGAGGTATTATGTGCATTGATCATTCTAGATTCATTGTAAGGGCTGGTCTGTTGCACGTTGACTAATAATCTCTTATCAGAGTGCTTGTTTGAATTTTTTAAGAGTTTCCAACTTCACCCAATTGATGTTTTTAGGTTAAGGTTTGGAAATTGGTAACACTCTTGCTCCAGTGCATATATGCTTTCAACACGAGCGTAAGTTGTTCCCTCAGTTAGTTCCATGCACATTGGTGAGTTGATCTTTTGATCAGCTATCAACCACAGGGTGTCTTTTTGTTGGGTGGTTGCTACATATAGGAACTTTTGTATGTTAATTTTTTGTGCACACCTATTGCATGCAGGCAATGCTGAACATTCCTGTATGCAATCACACCCTATATCACTGTATGTGATGCATGGAACCTTCTTCTTCTCGATCTTCCCAAGAGTATTTTTCTTAGATATTTCCAAGGAAAGATCATGGATTCCTAGGTGTGCATTTATGGTACTTAGCCATGCCCTTCCCATGATTATTGGGAAGTCCCCTTTATCATTGTTTACTTGTATTACTATGAAATCAGTTGTGTATGACCATCCACACACAATTGTAACAATGTCCTCTACCTATCCCAAAGGAATAGTGATATACTGGTCAACCAGCTCTAGGTGAATATTTCTCTTTCTTAGTGGAGGCAGGTTCCAGGCCTTGTACATATCTTGCGATATTAAGTTGACTCTGAAACTTGAGTCCAGAAGAGCTTTATAGGGTTCATTCCCAGCGACTTGGAGATATATTCGAGGGCTTTCAGGGTCAAAGAATTTCCTTGGAAGGTGGTCCTCCTTAATCCAGTCAGTAACAGCATGTGTTAACATAACCGTGTGCATTGAGCTTGTTTTATGGTTTGAAGGGAGCTCTAAAGCCTTATTTGATGGAGAAGTGTTTAGAGGTTCAACTACTTGTGGTTGTGATGGCTTGGTTGGACTGTTGGTTTTGAAGAAAGGTCTTCTCTTTGTACGATTGTCAGAACTAGCGGTGGGTTGAAGGTTTACGACCCTTGTAGCATTTCGTTACTGCAGTTGAGTGGGAAGTTTCCCTTGCATTGTTGCAACGGGTGGTAATGGAGCTATCGGTGTGAGAGTTGTGGATGGGTTTGGAGGATGGTATGTCTATGGATTTTCTCCCCTAGGAGAAGGAGTCCTATAATACTCCCGAGCTTGGTAGTGACATTGTGGTGTAACGTGACCAACAAAGTCATGTGGAGAGATTGGCTGCTGCATGTAGTAGCCGTATGGATCTGGTTGCCAGTAGGGGTATTGTTGCCTTGGTGGTGGCATCCCCCATGACTGTGGGTATTGCCACTATCGGTGTTGCTCAATAGGTTGTGATGGAGTTCCACTTGGATAATACGTTGAAGGTTGGTGGAACTACCTTGGGTTACCTTGGGGATAAGGTAACTGTCGAGGTGCCTACCATTTGTTAAGTCGTGGGTTGAGTGCATACACCCTAGACTCTTGTAGATGTGAGATTATTGGGCAACATCCCTTAGGATGGTCATACTGGCATATCTCACATCCACCATCATTGTCCGGATCTAAATCCACAACCTCTTCGATGATGGCCATTTTACCCTTACCTTTGTTACATGCATTGTCCACATCTCTCATTTTCTTTTTGTCATAGTCACTACCTTGCTCCCTAGATTCCTCTACAATTTTAAGAATAGTTTCAAATCTACTATCCAAGGAGTTCCACATTTGGTCTACCTTTTCCGATACTTTGGTTGTTAACTTTTGAAGCGGCAAAGTTTTCCTATTCACCATCTCTTCGAGTGGTGACTCTTCCTTCTCCTCACAGAATCTCACTCCCCTTTTTCGAAGGGAAGGATCTCGGTTGTACTCTTCTGCACTTTCTCTCTTACGTAGCTCCCCTTCTTCCTTAGCTACTTGCTCTAGCAATCTATGAACCTGATGAGAACTAAGCGCTGATAATCTCCCTTGGGCATACGTTTTAAGGGTTATCCTAGTTTCATGCTTAAGTCCATCTATGAGATGGCGTAGTTGATCTCGCTGCGAATAACCATGGCCCGAGCAATGATGTAAAAGTGCATAATAACGGCCCATGGCTGCATCCAAGGATTCATGATTTCCCTGTTTCCATCCTTGGATTTGCTTTTGTAGGTTAGACACTCAGGAGTACGTTTGGTACTTTTCATTAAACAGTTCTAACATTGTACTCCACCTCTGAATGGATTCTAGTTCCAAGGACCGGTACCAGCTTTCAGCTTCTTTCATTAGTATCTTTGGGAACAACTTTAGTTTTTGCCACTTGTTTTCTATGTTTTGCAAGGCACATGCATCGTGGAATGCTTGTAAATGATTTTGAGGATCAGCGTTGTATCCCCCTTCAAATTGTGGGATGTTATTCATGTCTAACCTCTTGATTCTACTATCTTTTTGGTACCTTGTGGGAATTCTCACAGCCTCTGTGATATCTAACATGCTTCTAGTAGTGAGTAGGGGTTCTTCGTGGTCATCTCATTCATAGCATCTATGGTGTCTACGTGGTTCCCTACTCTCCCTTCTTCCATGCCTTGATTTCTTAGAGTGCCCTCTCCTCGTTCTCGACTATCTTGTCGGTGTTTTTCACTCTGTTTACCTTTATCCTCATGGTTAGTTTCCTTATGGCTGCATCTAGATACAAAAGGAGAGGGTGAATGTGATGATGAAGGTGAAGAAGAAGGAGAACCATCGCCATGGTGGTGTTTTCTACCTTCTCTTCTATGGTCCCTGCGAAAATCGTGGTCATGCTCAGAACATCTGCCCTTGTCATGTGTTTGTGTTCCCTTGTTGAACACTTCATGTTCATGGGGATTAGAACTAGGGTTGTGAACTGTGGAGTGTAGGTTCTAATACACCACCTCTTGACCATCGTTAGGAGGGGGAACATCATTTGGTGGGGAACCTATTGAAGCAAGTTCACCACCCTCAATTTCACTCAAGACATGCGAAGCATTATGGGGCCATTCACCCTTCGAGGATGTATGATATCTCTCCTGCTACAAGTCCCTTTGACATTGCGCTTCTGTGGGATGGTAGTCCCTTGTATCATGATCGCATGCAACATATTCTACGTACAAAGATGACATGCCTATTCATGAGAGAGCACGAAGAAGCATGTTAGGGATTGATCGGTCTAGAGGTAACACAATGTTACCTTCCAAGTCTCTTCAACGCAGTTGTTCATCTTGATGAAGAATAAAGGTAAAGTCAAGTACATACTCATTGTGATGAATATATGCCACATGGAATTGTTGAGGGACTGGCGGATCTTGGTTACGTGTGTTGTGCCGCTGACTGTCTCTTGTGTTAGTCCTAAGCGGTGAGGTGCTTTTATGTGGAGAAGAAGACATTTTATCTTATTCGGTGTGTGATTTACCGTTGTCCTATCTTTCCTTGATTAACCCTAAAGGGTTCATTCTAGCTTTCCAATGATGTGGATGTTTTCCTATGTTCTACATAGCACACAAACAACTAAGTCCCCGACAACGACGCCAATGTTGAGTGGCGAGGTACCCCTACACTCAACCATACGAATACGAGCGTTACAAGTGCGATCCGGTCGAACTCCAAGGACTAAGTGTTTATGCACCTTAATGGAACACCTAAGGGTTAATCAATCATTGTCTTCCCAAACTTACTTGTATTGTCACGGTTGTATGGTTAAGTAAGTTTGAGGTATATGATTTTTATACTTTTTATCCTTTTAACGTCTTATGCTAATGATGAAAGGTGAAGAGAACTAAATGGCTAACTTTCACTAACTATTCACTAATTAAGTTCTAACTGTTCCTAACACCAGTATTCCTTCCCACTTGCCACACACATCCTGAACCAATGTAACACTGTTGGGATTACCGAATGCTAATCGTTACTGGGTTACCAAGTGCTACACACATCCTCGAAGTGGTCGTACTGAGTGTACCTAACTAGGAGAGTTAAGGGTTGAGAGAGATTAATTAACTAGGAAAACATTTAAACATTCAATAATAATTAATTACTATTTAGCTTAGTCCATGTAGTACAAGGTTTATCATAAAGTTCATCTTTATTGTCGTACACAAATGTGTGCTTAGGTACAATTTGCTCGAATAAAGATCCGTTCACTTTTAAGACTCCTATTGCCAGCACATGGAAATTATTTTGACTCTAGAATGGTAAAACTGCAAGAGTTTAGCTAAGGGTCTAAGTCTAAGTGTCTAAAACAAGGAAAGTCGCCACTTATTTATAGACATTTCAGCGGGTTGCGATATCGCGTACGTGATATCGCAGTTCATCACTATGTCTACAAGGCCCCATCGACGTAGCCTTGTAATAAAAACTATAAATATGAGCTCACAACCATGTTTATGGGGAGTCAAGTCATAGTAGTAACTAAACTCTTGCAGTTTTTATATTTAAAAGTTAAGTATTTTCCCGAGTGCTCGTAGCAGGAGTCATTAAGTGTACAGACATTTATTCAAGCATTGTTATACCTGAGCACAACAGTGTGTGCAGCAATCAAGACGAGCTTCTTGATAAACCTTGCAACATTCTAGATAGTTTAAATGTTTTTCTCATGCATTTAATGTTTTTAGTTATTTATTTAATGTTTCTTAGTAATTAAACTAATTAAGTAATTAAGTGAGGTAAACTAAATAGAGATTAAATAAACACATAAGTATGACTACTTTGAGCATGCATAAGACGTTTGGTAATTTCAACAATGCTTAATGCTTGGTAACCCAGCAACGTTATATGTGTTTAAGATGTGTATGGTAAGTCTAATTGAATACTTATGTTAGGACTAGTTAAACAATAGTTAGCCCATTAGATTAAAGTAGACATTAAATTACTTTATTCTTTATCCTGTTTATTTGAAGCATTAAACCATAAAGTATAAAATGACAAAAATCATATGCCTCAATTGCAATTAACCATACCTTTGTACATCACAAGTGTAATTAAGAAGACAACGAATGATCATTAGGGCAAGGTTCACTTCCTAGATGATCAATGTATCAAAGGCATAGAGTCCATGGAATTTGACTGGATCGCATGTGAACACTTCATGATTCATATGGTTGAGCATAGGGTTACCTTTCACTACTCATCAATGAGCTAATAGCAAAGCACAAAACCTCATCTTTGGTTGACAATGCAACATCCAAATAAGACATCAACCCCTTATTTTGGCAAAGGATTGCCTATAAAGACATGAGATTCACTATTTGTGGTTTGTCAAAGAAAAATGTAAGGTATCTTCATGGGCTAAATTAGGGGTAGTATGTCTTTTAAGAATGTCAAGCATTTTGGTGAATTGGCCATATCTATTATCATCATGAAAGATTGATGAAATTCTCCATTTCCTCCTACTAAACCAATCCTTTACATGTGCCCCTAGACCTTGACAAAATAGGGTGATTGCTTGAGAAAAAAACTTTTCTAATCATTTTGTGATGATCTTGTCCTACCAAAAGACCTTCCACCAGAATGTCCACTTTCCCAAATTCTCAATGCTCAAGTGATGAAGAAAATTCCATCCTCTACTACTAGTTTTTCACATCTCTGAGGCTTTGGTTGGGCAAGCCCATAGATTAGAATAGTACATCCAAAGACAATTGACCCAATGCTTACCCACCTAGAACCAAACCTCCTAAGCTAACTTAGCAACTAGAATACAAGCCTGCCTCCCAAAATCCTAGAGTCCATAATCACTTGCATGAACTAAGATAGTTACCTAATCCTAAGCAATCAAATGAAACTGACGATGCTCCTCCTCACTAGACTAAAGAAAATTCCTCATAATTTCATTGACTAACACGAATTGGGTTAGAGCATTGAAAATTAGTGCACTATAAATGGGAATTCTTGAGAGGACAAATGTAGCTCAAATTGAAAAAGACAAAAACATACCTATCTAAGAAGCTAACATTTTCTGCATCTTTACCAATACTTGCTCCCAACTATTACCTAATTTTTTTCCATAGAACAAAGGTTTGCCAAGATAGGTAGTTGGAAGTAAGCCAACAGTACACCCAAAAATATGCCTGATATGCTAAAATCTTTTTGTCAAGCATCTCGCATGGAAAAGCTCTATCTTATTCCAATTGACTAACAAAATCCATCTAACACCTACATCAGCTTTCTAGTCTTGGGGATAGATGTTGGGAAAAAGTCATTGTATCATCTATATACTGAAAAGTATGAAGATTCTATGGAAATAAGGATGTAAAATTCAACTTTCTAATTCATCTACAAAGATTATCAACAACAATAGGGAAAAGATATGATGATAAAGGGTCAGCTTGCCAAAGGCCCCATCCTAGGAGAAATTGCTGAGATATCTGTCCATTCAAAAAAACTTGAAATCTAACTGTAAAAAGCATGAACTTTATCATCTCACAGAACCCTCTATAAAATCCAAACTCCTTCAGGGTGAAAAGTAAGGCATCATTATTTACCTTATCATATGCTTTTGATAAATTAAGTTTGAGAAAGCAAATCTCTTGTTTCTGAATGTAAGCCTCGTGCAAAGCATCATTTTTTGTAATGACACTATCAATAATGTTCCTCCTAAAGGTGAATATCAATTAATCTGTCTCTATGATGTTGGGTAGTAAGGACTTCAGGCAATTCACCAAAAGCTTGGAAAAAAATTTATAAAAACTGTTGTAAAGACTAATAGGCTTGCAATCCCCAAGGGATTGTATCTCCTTCTTCTTAGGTAGTAAAACAATGTAGGTATTATTCTAATCTTTGGAAAAAGTATCATACTTAAATCCTGCTCAAGAAAGACCTTCAATATCCTTTCCAATGACATCCCAATATGGTTTGACATAGTCAAAGTTCCAGTCGTTTGACCTAGACATCTTGTGATTTTGTGCCTCAGCCACTACTAAACGAATCTCCTCTATAGGGATTCTTCCCTACAAAAACTCATTATCAATAGGGGAAATTACACAAGGGATCATATCTTCCAATAGTCTAGAATTAGCCCTCTCATTTCTATCATCTAGGTTACAAAAATAGATAACCGCAACCTAGAGATCCTCTTAGGCATCAAGGGAGAATTTGATCAAAGATCTTATTTGATTTCTTCTATTTGCAATCATATAAAAGCAGGTGGAATTTTAATCTCCTTCATTTAGATATCTCTTCGTGGAGCATTGTTTCTAGTAGATCTCCCCCTCATGAGCCAACATTCTCACCTATTTTTCTACTACAACTAGATTTTGCATAATGGATTCCCACTTAGGTAACAAATATGCCTATCCTAGATTTAGCCCACCTTGTCCAAAGCTACTTGCATCACTAGGAGCCATGTTTACCTCTACTGCTGAGAGAAAAATTGTTGAAACACTACAAGCTTCTCTAATACTCCACGAGATCTAGGACTAACCTCCTCCATGTTCCAAATCTACACAAGCTCAGTTTGAAAGCATTCCTTAGAAAGGCATATATTCTTAAATTTAAAAGTTAATCAACGAGAAGTCTTATTTTCCCATTCATAGAGGATGGACATGTGATTTGAAAAAACCCTTGCCAAGTGGGTGGTGAGCAATCCAACACGACCTAGGGAGAAAAATCCAGTTAAGATAAGAAATTAACCACTTGTTCTTAGATGCTAGTCATTTCTAGGTGAAACAACAGAGGGGAGCCCTGAGCTCCGCCAAATCCCCAATATGCTCTAGGTTGTCAAAGAAAAGACTCTCCATATTCTGAGCCAATGAATTGGACCTTCCCTCCCATCGTCTTCTAAAGTTCACAACAACCTAATCCTTCTCAGCACCAAGCTCCAATGAGGGCATCAATAGGGATTATATATATATTATATATAAGGTGGTCGAGGGTAGGATTAGATCCCATGGAAATCATAATGTGAAACAATTAATGGTGGAAACTGCAAAGAGCAACCTTCAATGCATAGTAGGCTATGATCAGTGGATAGCAGAAATTGTAAATAACATAATATAATAAATAAAAAACAAAAAAATAAAACTCAAATTGCAAAGAAAAAATTGCAAATAGCAAAATGTAATGAATAAAAAAATAGAAAAACAAAATTCAAAGAACAGAAGAGGGAAAAATACTTGAAATAGTATGTTATGATGAATAGAGAGTAGTGTTAGATCTAGGAAAGAGTAGGCTATGTTGAGCAAAGAGTAGAATCAAATCTTGTGAAGTAGATTTGACAAAGAATAGGGTCAAATCAGGTAGAGAAAAATAAAATTCAAAGAGCAAAAGAGGGAAAAATACTTGAAATAGTAGGCTATGATGAGCAA
Organism: Gnetum montanum; assembly: GCA_015680685.1. Classification (NCBI taxonomy): domain Eukaryota; kingdom Viridiplantae; phylum Streptophyta; class Gnetopsida; order Gnetales; family Gnetaceae; genus Gnetum; species Gnetum montanum. The sequence goes on along the minus strand of MNCI01022892.1, from coordinate 142,933 downwards.
AGAGAAGGATCAAATCCCGTGGGGTATATTTGGTCATGAGCAGAAAGCAAGGTTAGATTTGACGAAAATTAGGTTATGATGTAGATGAAAATTTGGTGGAGAGTAAGTTGTGAGGAAATCTATTGGAGACTAGGCTTTGATGAGTAGAGACCAAGGTCAAATCCCACAGAGCATATTCAGAAAAGCGCAAGGTTATATTAGGCAAAGCAAATCCAGTAGAGAAAAACAAAATTTAAAGAGTAAAAGAGGGAAAAATACATGAAATAGCAAACAATGATGAGCATAGAGCAGGATCAAATCTTGCAAAGTATATTTGGCAAAAAGTACAATTAGATCAAGTGAAATAGATTTAGTAGAGAGCAAGTTCAGATTGGGTGAAGTAGATCTGGTAAAGAGTTTTTGGTAAAAGGATGCAAAGTAGGTTGTGATGAGTAGAGAGCAAGGTTGGCTAAGATGGAGTTCTCGTAGAAAGGATGTAGAGTGGGCTATGATGAGTAGGGAGTAGGGTTAGATTAGGTGTGAAGAGTTATTACAATTAGGTTGAGGGGTTGTGGGGGTTATGAAAAGAGCAGGTGTTTAGATGGTGATTGAATGGTGAGGTACCCCTACATTCAACCATACGAATACGAGCGTTCTCATGAGCGATTCGGTCGAACTCCACAGACAGACTAGTTGTGGCACCTAGATCATTAACCTTAGGTCATAGTTCATTGTCTTCCCACCTAGACTAGTATTATATATTTGTCACGTATGGTTTAGTCCAGAGTGAGGTGTATGATGTGTTCTAATCTAATGCTACTCCTGAAGGCAATGGAAAGTAATAATTAACTAAGCTAAGCTAGGAGG
>MNCI01022892.1:36071-137994 GCA_015680685.1 Gnetum montanum | reverse complement strand
GGTTTTAACGATCTATACCATACTTTTGCTTGGTCAATGAGTGTCATAGGAAAGAGCTTAAGTTTTTGCCAACTGTTATCAATGTTGTTCCATGTGTAGGCATCATAGAAGGCTTGTAAATGTTGATGCGGATCTAAGTCATAGCCTCCTGAAAATTTAGGAAAGTTATTTAAATCGAGCCTAGGTAGTCGACTTTCTTTACGATGCCTACGTGAGATTCAAATAGCCTCTTGTATTTGCATTAGGCTTGTAGTGGCCAGTGGGGGTTCATCGTCATTAGGTAAGTTATGCTTTTGTGTGTTGGGATGACGTTGCCTTTGTTCATGTTTATAAGAAACCCCCACCTCAGATTGCGTACTCCAATCTTCATTATCATATAATTCATCGGTTCTCCAATGAATTTCCTCACTAGCTGTGGCATTATTATTGTCTTGTAGGAGAGGCATGATTGTGAAATTGTGTGTGAATTTATGTGTGACTTTTTATAATTATTTCTTCTTCTTAAGAGATATATAATTAAGTCCTATATAGTGACCTTGTATGATATAACTAATCTAGATAACTAGCACCGTCCCCGGCAACGGCGCCAATGATGAGTGGCGAGGTACCCCTACACTCAACCATACGAATACGAGCGTTCTCACGCGCGATCCGGTCGAACTCCACAGACAGACTAGTTGTGGCACATAGATTGTTAACCTTAGGTCGTAGTTCGTTGTTTTCCCACCTGGACTAGTATTATATATTTGTCACGTATGGTTTAGTCCAGAGTGAGGTGTATGATGTGTTCTAATCTAATCCTACTCCTGAAGGCAATGGAAAGTAATAATTAACTAAGCTAAGCAAGGAGGGAAAGGGTAAGAGAATCTAGTCTAGCCTAAGTGCGATGAGCAGCCGATTCCTTGATCATCCATACACATCTTGGACCTCATGCACAACTACCACTGGGATTACCAAGCGCAGATCCTAGGTACGCCACTAGGATACCAAGTAGTCACACTTAAATGCTCGTAATCAAGTCGTACTCATTCCGCATTCTAGGAGTTTAAGGGTGAGAGAGAGAACAGTAAGTAACATTAAATAAATAAACAAATAAATAACAAAGTGAATGCTGCAATGATGAAGTAATCTCGATCTTTATTACCGATCATGTGCGCGTCCAAGTACGTCACACTCGAATAAAGAATGCCGTACAATTACAATCACCACACTGCGGGCAAACACTGGAGAAATAATCTAACCCTGGAGGGATCAAACTGCCAAAGTTTAGCTACAATTTAAGCTAGGATGTCAAATGAGGGAGAGCTGCCTCTTATTTATAGATTGCGGCGGTAGGACGCGATATCGCGACCCATGCGATATCGCATACGCGATATTGCAACCCATGAGATATCGCGTATGCGATATCGTGGGTGCATTAACGTAGCTGCAAATAAGAAATTCATGACTCATTAGACAGGGATGGTATTGTATAGATTGGGGTGTTGTGGGAATTATAGGGTTAGAAAAAAAGTAATGTTTAGATTTGGGGGAGAGGGAACACTAACAAAAAGGTAGTGTCTAAAAAGTTTTTTTTTATAGTAATCGTGTAAATGGATTTTAGATTTTAATGTCCAATTTAAAAAATATTCCAAAGTTTCATGTTTTGTTGAATTATTTAATATCTTGTTGCTTTTTTAGAGAGTTGAGTAAGAAATTGTTAGTCTTGCCACTTTCATTAAGCATATGACATCTATTTCCACACCATTGGGTTCTTATAGATTTTTTTTTATTGAAATCAATATTCTTAATTGTAAAAAGAATTTGATATTAGAAGTAGGCAAAAAGGCTTATATTTAGCCAACTACATATTATAGTATTCTTAAATTTTGCAAATTTTGTCATAATGACATTTATTTAATGCTTATCATTTTCTACTCAACAAAAAAGATTAAGAGGAAAAGAAAAACCATGTTGAAGTTTATGATTTAAAAAAAAATATTTTGAAGTTGAAGATATAAAAAATCAAGCTAATGCTAATAATAAGAATGATCAAATGATAATATAGAAACCAAATGAAATAAAACAAAATAAATCAAAAAGAAAAAAAAAGAGATGATTTTGTAAATATTTTTATTTATGTTACATGAAGTTTTGATTAGTTTCGACATATAGCTTATAAGACAAATCTTTTCTTATTAGACAAGAACAATCTTAACTCAACTCAAAGATCAAAACTAATCTTAACTAATCCATTGGTCATGAGGATGAAAACTTTAAACAACATCCCAAAAATTGTTGAATTTTTTCTCTAAACTCTCTTTTCTATGTTGATGGCCTAATGTGCTTTGAAATTTTTTAATTTTTATATATTTTTTAAGATCAAACATGTCTGAAGGTTATGTAAATGTTGTTAGGATAGACCATCCTCCCTATTAACTATTAAATATCCTCTCCTTGGTTTTCTAAAAATATCAATTACAAGGTTGTGTGCATGAGTAGAAATCTCTAAAATTAGAAAGTTTTGGAAATGGAAATGGAAAGTTTTTTGGTGTTGTCTCCCGAGTGTTAAGCTTGTGATGTACTTTGATTGTTATTTTTTTGGAGGGTGTTGGAACTTGAAATAATTGTAATATAGGTATACACCCAAGATATATTGTTTAATTAGAACTTTATAACTCATCGTTACCCACTAGAATTAAACCCATGACTTAGAGCTTTTAAATCAAGTTTTACCCCTAAGCATACATGTAATTGTTTTTTTTCTTATTATCAATATTATTTTTGAGTTGATAGTCATCCCCTTTTTAAGTTCTAGTATAAAATAATCATATAAAAGGAAAAGATAAATTTTTGTAATAAAATTTATAACAAAACTAATCCATTAAGTAATAATTACACCCTTTCAAATAATTATTTTAAAAATGTGTAATTTTCGATTTATATAAATTGGTAAAAGGTCATGACTTTATTTGGATAACCGGTCTAATAAATCTCAACTTCAGGGCCCTCCCATGTGTCATTTACATCAACGTAATCCTTGTACTGAAAATAGAAATGAAAATAGCAATGAAAAATTCTTTGAAATTAAAATAGTAAATTCAGAACTTTCTGGTTTGACATGTAAACACATTTGAATTGTTCGGCAAACTATTTACTGGTGGATACACTGCTGAACTCCCTCAGCTGAATGTCTAGAGTGAAGAGAGAGAAGTTCGAGCATGGCGCGCAGGGGTTTAGGGACTGAACCAGTAATTGGTTCTCTGGTTGCTTCCAAGAAAAGAAAAGAGTACAAGATCACCAACAGATTACAAGAAGGCAAACGCCCTATATATGCCATCTCCTTCAACTTTATCGACGCTCGTTATTTCAATTTGTTCGCCACTGCNAATTTTAGTTAAATTTTATAGAAGGAGGAATCCTTTTACACCATTAGCTGGTCATGTGACATGAATGGCTCACCGCTATTAGTGGCCGGTGGTAGCAATGGAATCATTCGAGTTATTGATGCTGCAAATGAAAGGGTTCACAAGGTGGGGATTTGATTTTGAATTTTATGCTTACAAGCTTGCAGTTTCAAAATTACTAATAAGGATGTTTCAAAATTATTATTACTAAAGGTAGTTTATATTCACAGAGCTTTGTTGGCCACGGGGATTCAGTGAATGAAATCCGAACTCTAGCATTGAAACCAAGTCTTATTGCATCTGCTAGCAAAGTATGATGAGCTTATTTTTAATTTTAAATCCATTCATAAATTTTTTAAAATATAAACTGGCATCATTTTTGAAAATTCAGGATGAGTCTGTGCGGCTATGGAATGTCCATACTGGGATATGCATTTTGATATTTGCAGGTGCTGGAGGACACCGAAATGAAGTTTTAAGTGTTGTGAGTAAAATAAATTTTCATCTTGTTTCTGTTTTTCACGATCACTGTAGTATACTGATGTGGTTAGAAATATTAAATATTATTTCAAAGAAATGAAATACCATGTTTTAAGACAATTAATTTTTTTTGTTTAGGATTTTCATCCTTCAGATATTTATCGTATTGCAAGTTGTGGGATGGACAATACAGTAAAGATCTGGTCAATGAAAGGTTCTAAGTTTTTGTTAAATTAAAAAGCTTATTCTTTGTTATACATATATTTGTAATTTTTACGAAGGCTTTCTGCATGGTAATTAAATTTTGTAACAAACATATAAACTGTTTTCTGTTTCAGTCTTATTTGATATTCAGAAGTAAGAGAAAATATACAAAATTCTTGTTGAGGCTAAATGTAAAATATTGTTATTGAAGCCATGTTCTGTTTGTACTATGTGTAGTTGTTTACAGTTATATGTCAGGAATGGAAAACTTACATAATAATTGTGGCTGGTATATTCTGACAGAATAATTGGAAGGGAGCATGTAAAACAGACATTGCAAATAAGAGACAGGCGTTTTCTAATGTGAATTTTGCCAAAAATAATCTAATGTGAACTTATTCTAAAATATGCAGTGAGGGAAATGGGGGATTGGCAGTTAATTTGTATTAGAGTTGAACCAGATCACTACACATTCAGTCACCTTAAATTATGAACAAATAAATGGCTGCAGTATCAATGAGTTTGGAAGTGTAAAGGTTTGGTAAATAAGAAACTGTTTTTTCTAAAACTAACTGTTACCAGCTACGTCTCAACTAGCAGTTAACTGTAATTCTATTTATCCTCTGTCTGACCCTTAAGAAATTAATTGCAGCTGATAATGAATCTAGTATGATTTGAGAGGTCTTGCAAAGAAAAAATATATAATCTATGGATGATACAGCAAGTATAGATTGTATTAGCATTAAAAATCACTGAAGAAAAATTAAGGATGGACAACATCATTTAATCCAGGCCTTAAATACATAACAAGAAGGACACAATCTTAGATCATGTTCTTGCTTCACTCCTTTTCTCAAGTTCAGTCCCATTATCACATATTCCAAATGATTCAATTTCTCTCACTTCCTAATGTGATTGCATTTTTTACCCAATTGCCTTTCTTTTCTGTTTAGAAAGGGAATAGAAAATATTTATGGGTTTTGTTATATTTGAGTTTTGTTATTTTACAAAATTTATATTCATGTTCGTTGCAACCTAGATTGTGAGCTATTTTCTGGGTCATGATCTGTCATAAAATTTTTGGATTTATAGAGTTGCATCTTGACTTGTCATCAGTTTGCCATGAATACTTTGTAAAACCTGACAGCAACCGTTTTTTTTCATGACATGATTTATGATTGGCAATTTTTCTGGCAACACATTCTAGGCTTGTTGCAACCTGCATTATGGCCATTGTTAATCTGCAAAATATCTATATAGCATGCATTTTGGCTTCATCATGGCCAGTATCAATACTGGAAATGTGTCATGTGATGACTATTGGAGTTTGTTCAGCAACTTGTGGTAGGGCTCTCACAACCTCGGAAACATCATCTTTTCTACAAAAAGTGCAAAATCTAATCACAAAAATTCCACATTATGTATTACTTTGTTGTATTGTATCAAAATGATTTTATTCAAACTAAGTTTTTTGGCGATTTCAAGTTTCATGAAATACATGGGATTTAAAGTAACAATCAAAATTAAAATAGTTGTTTGTCTGTGATGGTTCTTGTGACATCTTATAACTAACTATTGAACATCTTTGTACCTCTATATTTCATGTGCTTTAGACACATGGGAGTGGGGAAACTGTAGAGCACATAACGAAATGAATTTGGGGGTGTGGTATTTCATGGGCATGAAGGCAGACACTTGTGGAACACATACCTATAAATTACATAGTGTTCGAGGTTTAGTTAGATTGGAGAGTGGCTTTTGCATTGTAATTAAATAGGTGCATATAACCCTGAATGGTAGCAATAAACTTGGAACGTGTATCTCAGGAAAAGATAAAACTTAGTTTTTTGTTCTATATTTGTGGAATGCTTGGACAATTTCTTTTTCTTTTGTAAAATATTGCCAAAAAAAAACTGTAAAAAGAAAATGATAAAGAAAAATGAAAAACAACATGAGGATTTATGTGGAAAGCCCAAAGGGAAAAACCATAGGAAAGCAGTGCAAAGCTATTATATTAAACCAGAGAAAACCAATTGTGAACTACATTAAACACATACAACCAATCTTCCTTTATAGCCCCTCAGGTTTCTACATCCCTTTCAAATTTTCCAAATTTAATTTTTCATATTTGTCTGGAACTTTCTAGATTCCCCTTTATAACATAAAGTTAATATTACAAAAATGACTTTGAGTATTACAAGGGACATGACCTTAAAAAACAACAGCAACACAAAGGTTTCAAAGTCCAAAGATTTGGCTGCATTTTAACAGTTCTCTGGCTTGAAGGACAATCTGTTCATTCCTCAAGAACAAGAGCTGCATTACTTTCTAGTTCCACTGAAGCTCACATTTCTGGTAGTTTGAGCTATACTTGCAAAAAGCTTTTTTTGTATTGTCATGGTCTTCATCAGGTTCTGAACATCATTGTTCATAGTGTGATTTTTTTGCACATTTATAAATCCTTCTTCTATGATATTCCTTATGAAAAATGATACTTTATATGTATTTTGTCCTTCCATGACAAGCTGGAATTTTGTCCAGAAAGATTGTACTTTGGCTATCACAAAACACGTATGCCAAAAGAGTTTAGAAAACTATAAAGTTACAACATTTCTTTAAAAGCTTCTGTTAATGCTAGATATTTACCCTGTGTGGTGGATAAAGTGACCAATGACTATAACCTTGACAACCAACTAATAGCACCAACCAAAGTTATATGCATAGCCTGTGCCTCAGGTAGCCTCTAAATTGTAGCTTGTAAGATTGAGTTCATTTTAAATACTGTAGAATTCATTTCATTAAAGTCTAGTGTGTCCAATCTGGATTACTCATTTATATACTTATTACACCAACAATAAGAACTTTATCAGTCCTTGTGCAAATCATAGCATTCATTATGGAACCAATTGCAGAATTCTTACTTAACTTGAAATGAGGGGCAAGAGGAGTACTAACCACATTTGCATGAAACATACCAAACGTGTACTTTGGAAATGTATTCTTTATGGTAGTGGATCCCATTTTGTTGGGACACAACTAGGATGATGATGATTCTTCTTGACTTAATCACAAAAATGCACTCTTTCTAACCCTTTTGATTTTTATTGAAAAACTTTTTTGGTGGTCCCAAGTTTTTCACTGTAATTTTATCCCTAATGTATCGTTACTAGCAATAAACTTATCATCAATGTAAAGCATGAAAATGCAAAATCTACCTCCCACACTATCTGGAAAATAAGCACAGTGGTCAAAACTTCTTCTATCATATTTCAGCTCCTTTCATAAATGCATCAAACTTCTTATGCCAGTCTAGGAGCTTGTTTTAGGCCATAGAAATGCACGTTCAGTCTATGTATCAGATTTGGATATTTTCATCTATAAATCTTGTAGGTTGTTGCATGCATATCTCTTCTTCAAGATTGCCATGCAAGAAGGCTATCTTAATATCTAACAGCTCTAATTCCAAGTCCAAACAAGCAACCAAAGATAAATTAATTCTAATTCAAGATTGTCTAAAAGTTAGTTAAAAAATCTTTATGAGATCACTACCAAGATATTGTGCAAGCCCTTTTACCATCACTCTTGCCTTATGTGTTTTCTTATCATTTGAATCTGTGTTTAATCTACAAACCCAACAGTTGCTTAGACCTTTTTTTCCTTAAGGAAAGGTATTAAATCCCATGTATGGTTTTGATTTAAGGATCACCATTGTTCTTTTATCGTTGCATTCTTTTTGTTAACAGCTTAGAGAATCAAGGAAAAAGTGTGTAGAATGCAACAGAAATGATTTAGAATGGAAGCACTTTTTATAAGCTATTTTAGGGTGTTCTTTTGTAATGGAAAAGTGGGTTCCACCTACCCAAACTGTCAAAATTAGTGATGCACATTATATAGGTCAATACCTTCTAGATTCTCCCCTATAACATAAAGTTAACATTACAGCATTAAAAAACCTATATGCATTTTTTCATGCTAATGATCTATTTAAAGTCATAGTTTGCAGTTAATTTTATAAGAGATTATGGTTTGCATTTAGTGATTATTTCAAAGTCAATTGGTTTTTGTTTAAAAACATGTTTATTGCTGAGATATAAGATTTAACTAGTTAAATGTCTTATAAATGTCTATAGAGTTTTGGACCTATGTCGAAAAGTCATTCACTTGGACTGATTCACCTTCAAAATTTCCTACAAAATATGTGCAGTTTCCTGTGAGTTATCTAAGAACATTTTAATTTTAGTCTGTTGTTATTTTAAGCTTTGATTATTGTGTTTAATGTTTTATGCACATTTTCTATCTTATGTTTAACCATAGTATCTTATGTATTTTTGGGATCTAATTCTAACTTTTTATTTTTCAGTCTTTCATTGCTTCAGTTCATACAAATTATGTAGATTGTACTAGATGGCTTGGGGACTTTATCCTTTCAAAGGTGAGTATCATAATCCTACATGAGATGTTTGGACAATATTTTAGTTCCACTAAATAGCAATGAACTTACCAAAATCCTAAAGCTATGTGTGGCATTGCGAATTTTAACATATTGCCCATTAATATACATGGCCATTAGCATGGTCGTTTTCTGAGTATATCGGAGTGGTACCTGAAGATTTCTTAGCTAGTTTGTGCACATGTATCTTGGAAAATTTTCTTTCTTGGAACAATCTTGCTGACCGTTATGAATTTACTTAGCTGCAACTTCTATTGATTTTTTTTCTAGTGGAAAAATTTTATTGCATTGTATCAATGATTTCAAATTTATGCTGATTAAAGGATTGTTAATCGTAATTGCATATTTTTGCATTCTCCTAAGTAAATGAATACATATTAGGAAAGTTTTTGGGTTTCAAGGGTTATTTTGAAGCAGTTGATAGGTATGGGCTCTGCCTTAGCAGTGTTGTAGTTAAATCACCAGCTACTACCATTAAGGTTGAACACATGGATGTTACTAGCAACAGTTTATATGGTGTACTGCTCATGCAATGGTGTTTGATGAATGTGTATAGACAAGGCTCATAATATATCATTTAATATATTCCGTCAATCAGTTAAATTACCAAAACCTCATTTAGCTGAGTGGCTTTATAATGTTACGTAGCTTTTGCTAATGTGTGGATGAGCATGTGAGTTTAAGCACAAAGAGCGAGCTAAGTTGCAAGTTTCAATGTTTTGTTGAAAAGAATACATAATTTGTTGCAAGTTTCAATGTTTTGTTGAAAAGAATACATAAAACGTAAAACAGAATGGATGCTTTATTGAAGCTTTAACTGAAGAATTTTATCACGTCCATGTAGAAACCATAGAGATATACTGTATTCAGTTTCAGCCATTTCTTTTGTAAAATTTCTTTGTATCTCAGTATAACCTATTGAAATTGAACTCATGACTGCAGGATGCAAAAGTCTTTCTAACAAGTTTTGTTATTCCTTGAAATAGCCCATGAGGATTGAGGTGCAGTTATGGCATCATAGATAACACTACTCAAAGAAATGACATAAAGACATGAATACTTGTGCTTTTAAATATCTTCTCAATGGTTGAGGCTTTTGTAAACAAAAATTAATCCAGTAATATCTGGAAATAAATAATACATCTTGAAACATGCTTGCTCACTTTTAAACAAAGGTGCCAGAAATCTTTAAGATATAAACGTTAATATTTATAGATTTAACAAAAGATAATAAATGTTTTAAAAGATATTTGTTGATAAAATAGTTACTGTGGTTGTCTTAGATCATTTATTTTTGTGCAATCTCTTATCTAAGATTCTTTCCTTAAATTTTGCAGAGTGTGGACAATGAAGTAGTTTTATGGGAGCCTTACATGAAGGAGCAGAGTACAAGTGATGTAAGTACTTTAGAATCCAGAATTACATTAGGTCCATTACTTACTGTTGTTATTACTGCAGTTTCATTTGTAATTCTTTACATTTTTTATTTTCGCAAGGTACTTATTAAAAGACTAACATTTCAAATAATTACAAAAACAGTTGCAACAGTTTATTTTGTTAATATTTTAAAACATTAGAATAGATAACAATGTCAAAATTATTAGCCAGTAAACTTTTCTAGAGGTTTCTATGCAGTAGGACAACATCTCTAGGTTCAATGAACCATGGCTTAACTTAAAAGCAACCACATATTTAAATTGAAATGAAGTGTAATGGAATTGATTACTTGAGTATTTGCTGTGGCCTATTGTGGGGGCTTAGAACTTACTTTCAACTTCTCACTTTTTATTATGACTTTATATGTGAAATTGGTTTTGTTGTTATTGCACTAATTTATTGTGCTAAATTTTATTTTCAATTGCAGAAATTGTTATTGTTGATGGGCCCTAATAGTGGTATTGGAACCTATGTGAATCAATGTCAATGATGAGATGGTATAGCCATTGCTGCAAAGCAGAAGTATGGCAGCATTAGATTTGATAATCAATTTGTCAAATTTGAGCTGGTTTAGGATGCGTGTATACAAAGGATAGCTTTATTGGTAGTCTCCAAGGGTTTGTTGCAGATAAGGGTTTTACACCAATAAATAAGAAGCTTGTGTATAGTGGCAAGGTAAGATATGATTGTGAAAGATATGTATGGCACAAGGTCTTTGGGTCTAATGAGTTAAAATGTAGTTGGAAAGCATTGTAGCTCTTGTTCATGAAGACCGACCAAATTTGTCTTCAAGGGGGAGAAATATTAAAATGAAGGCCAATCTTTGTACTTGAAAAAAAGAAAAAAGAAAGAAGGTTAGGGAGGGTGGACAGGGAAGGTCTTCTTCCATGTAATAGTTAAACTTTATTTTTGTGACATTAACTTTATGATGTAAAAGGGAATATAGAAGGTTCTACATAAATCTAGAAAGGTATTTTTGGAAAGTTCTACAGGTTTTTAGAAACCCTTATGAGGGTTTATCTAAGAAGATTGGCTATATGTGTTTAGTATGCTTGTTGGAGCTTGGATGTTTATTGTATTTGGATATTGGTTTGTCCTAGTTTGCTTTAATATGAGAGCTTTGCACTATCTTCCTATTGTTTTTCCTATTGGAGTTTTCCACATAAATCTTGGTGTGTTGTTTTTGGGGTTTTGTTCTTTTTGTTATCTTTGTGCAATTTTATTTTTGCAATATTTTACAAGATAGGATTAGCAAGGCTTCATTTTAGATAAAAGTATAATCTTTCTTCTTCCGCATTATCATCTTAGCCTTGTCCCAATGATTAATGATCTTTATGGTTCACATATCCTTTTGTCACAAACATCTATCGTAATGGATTCTGTATTAGGTTTAGCAGGCATCTTGCCAGGATTGGGTTGCTTGTATTGAGGACTAGGTGACTAGGAGATGTTTTGTGAGTTGTCCAAGGGGAGCCAATAGATCCTTCTACCAAAAACATAGTCTGACATGTTCCATAGAAAACCATGGATCTATTGTAGGATCTATGGAATAGGTCAGACAATATGTTACTTGGACTAAGGACTACATGATGGTCTAGTGATTTCTTAGGGAAGATAACATTCCATAGAAGTGGTGAGGTGCATGTAGTTGCATGGATCTCAAGGTGCAGTTAGCTAAGCTTGCTTAGCAGTTGATGAGGTTTCTAACCCTTGAGGCTAAGGTTTCATACTTAAGAGGGTTTCACTTTTGTTTGATGTGTGTTCTTAAGCTTGTTGAGCATTTGGACACTGTTAAGCTACATTGATGACTTGTGAGAGTTTTCATGAGACCACTTAGGGGGTGCATGCTTAGGTTTATAAGATTGCACATTTTGACATGCATCTTGTTGAATTCTTATGCATCATTACTCCATTTGTGCTAGGCCCTATTGGCTTTACCTTGCCTTACGAGATTTCTAATTGTGAACATTGGTGGCCAAGTGGTGCTGACATCATCTTCTTTCTATTTCACAACTATAGTTAGGACTTATGTTACAATGTTTTAGAGTTCCAAGGAGGAGGAAAGTAAGGTGTCCTTGCCATTGGTAATAGTATGTGGATTTTGTGTGATTCAATTGGCTTAGAGGAAGAAGTATTCTATACATTGACCACTTAGTAGAGACTGTTGGTTGGAAGAACTATCCTTTTTCGTTGCTCAAAATGTTTGGTGAGTCTATTGGTACGAGTCCTATTTTGTTGCCCTTGCATTTCAGCTTTTGCCATCTATGTTGGTGTTGGAATAGTCTTGATGGTCTCCATCATTATTGACAAACTTACTATACTAGTGTGTTGGTTGTGTTGAACGTCCCTCTAGTTATAAGCCCAAACAATCTATTTGATGTTTAAGGGAGAATTTGATCCTCTTGAGCATCTAGGGAGAATTTGATCAATGACCTCTTTTGATTCTCATGTTTGCGATTATATGGAAGTAAGTGGGATTTTGATCCTTTTCCTTAAGCCACCTTTCCTTAGAGTGCTATTTCTAGTAGAGCTCCTCATGAACCAAGGTTCTCATTTGTTTCGTAGCCACCACTAGGTCTTGCGTACCAGAATCTCACTCCAGTAACCAATCACCTTGTCCAAAGCATCTTGCTTTATTGGGAGCAATGTTTGCCTTTGTTGCTAAGAGCAATATTGTTGAAACACTGCAGGCTTCTCCAAAACTCCATAGAACCTAGAACTAGCCATCTGCATGCCTCAAATCTGCTTTAGCTTGGTCTGAAAGCATTTCTTGGACAACTAGGCATTCTCAAATTTAAAAGTTGATTGATGGAAAGTCTTGTTTTCCCATTTATAGAAAATGGATCTATGATCTGAAAAAACCTATGGCAAAGCCTTGCCAATTAGGTGGTGAGTAATCTAACATGACCTGGGGAGAAAGAAATGGTCAAGATAAGAGGCTATTCACTTGTCTTTAGGTACTAGTTGTTTCCAAGTGAAGCAATATGGGGGAATCCTAAGTTTTGCTAGATCCTTAATATGCTCTAGGTTGTCAAAGAAAGGCTCTTCAAATTTTGAGTCAAGGAATTGGACCTTTACTCTTGTTGTCTTGTGAAATTCTAGTCTCCCTCAACAACCCAATCTTTATCAGCTTCAATCTCTAGGATCCTCCTTTTGAATTCTAGTCGCTGGGAACTTAGAATAGGACCATAGACATTCAAAATTTTCAACCCTTCCCCCATGATGCCTATCATGTTAAGAGAAGAAAACCACCTTGAAAATTCAAATTGTTTCACCAAAGACAGATTAGCCCTCCAAATCTTCGAGTTCAAAATTTTCAACCGTTCTCCCATAATGCCAATCATGTTAGGAGAAAAGAACCACCTTGAAAATTTAGACTATTTTGCCAAACAAAGACCTATCCTCCCCTAAATCCTCCTCCTAAATCCTCTAGCTGTGTCCTGAAATTCTAATCTCCCTTAATAGCCTAATCCTTCTCAGCTCCAATCTCTAGAGCCTTGCTTTTGAATTCTTGTCATTGGGAGCTTAGAACAGGACCATAGACATTCAAATTTTTCAACCATTCCCCCATAATGCCAATCATGTTAGGAAGAAAAACCCGCCCTGAAAATTTAAGCTGTTTCGCCAAAGACAGACTAGCCCTCCACTAAATCCTTGAGCTAGAACCTCGAACTCTGTCCAACGAGGCTAACAATCCCATAGGAAAACTTCCGGCTTTGTCTCCTGAAGTAGAGCAACATCCATGGTATTCGTGTGCAACATCTTTTTAAAAAACTGGGTTTTCTCCAACCCCTAGAGGCCAACACAATTCAAAGACAAGATAATTATGATATTAAAATGATTTGAGCAATGCTAGCCACTAACATACCTTGTTCCATTGATGAATCCATTACTAACACTAGAGTTGCCTCCTCTTCATTGCCAAGGGTGACCCTAAACAAATTATCTAGCATTCCTTGCCATCCATTGGCAATATCATGAACGGTTTCTTTTCTTCGGTCTTCCATACTTGACACCCCTCTTGGACTTTCGCTTGTGGACCACCCAAAAGCAAGGGTGTTTGGTCATTGCTCTCGAAGTGTGTTTGAAAGGTGAATGAACTATGGTGCTGTCGTTTTCACTAACCTTGTAGTGTCTCTCTATCACCTTGTTTTGAATCTATTCGGGTTTTTTGTTGTTGCCCTCTTGCAGCATCCCAATTTTGTTTTTTCTGGGAGATCAATTGTCAACTATCTGAGTCATCAACTTGGGGCTTTTTTCTTGGTTGCCCCTCTTGCACTTGGATAGGAGGCCGCATGCTTCACCTTTGTCCTTGATGTGTTCGCCAACCCTCCTCGAATGGGAGTTGTGGCTTGCAAAGGGTGGTTTAGCCCTTAGTTTCTACCATTACCAACATACTTATCCATGATGGCTCTTTTGGCAGCCTTGGCATCCATGCCGGTTTTTGGCCTAAGTGGAGCCCCTTCTTCTTATCTTGCGTTGGTTTTCTAGCTTGTGCTCTGTAGACATTGGGTTGAGATATGCCTCCACTAAGTGCACATCGTGCAAATATTTGGGAAATTATTATAAAAAATCAACTTGAAAAAGCATCTGTTATGCCCTTTTAGGACAATTTGTGGAAGGACTTCTGTGTCATCCTACATATTGACACAAATTTATGCCAACGCACTAGAGATCCTAGAAGAGTTGTGCAAATTAGTCATTAGAAGATCCCTAAAGATCTCAATGATTCTTCGCAAAACCCCCTTTGACCAAAATTCAATTGGGAGTCTAGGGAGGTGCATCCACATAGCTAACCACTTCTTGATTTGGATCTTATCATCAATCTCCTTTTGCAACGGTAGGTTCTTGGGAAATAATTTTTCCACCTATATGATGAGCTGGACAACCCTCTAGGCCATCACCGACTCCATTGTCTTTGGATCTTTCTCTTCTGCAAAAGTTAGTAGCATTGCGTTCTCCCACAAAAGAATGACATGTACTATGACCCTCAGCCAAGCTTTAGCAACCCATGTCTATAGCTCCTTCAGGATTGGGACCCTACTATTAAAAGTGTTGACCAGCATCTATTGGAAATGTTGTTGCTGTGCCTCCGATGTCCTTTTCGAGATAAAAACCTTGGGGCTATTTGGACTCTCAAAGCTAGAAAAATCCTCTTCCTTGCAGCCTTCCTCCTAGTTTTACTTGAACCGGGATTTTCCTTGAAGTGCATCCGCAAATGAAATACAATTCAAAGCAGAACCATTGTCACCAAGTGCCTTATACGCTGCCCGAGTGCTCTGTAACCCTAGATGGCCTATTATTTTGATTTTGCCCATGCCCGTCCATTGCTCCACCAAAACCCTTCCACTTTCCTGAACTGCCTCCTCCCAAATCTCCCATAATCTCAGTAGAGTCTAGATGTGCTATGTTAATTCATGCTTTTGCCATTGTTTGTTGCTCATGATCAGTGTTGGAATGGATAGCAATGTCAACAATAACAACCACTAGACCTTTTTGGAAGATTCTGAATGACTAGAGAATATGTCTAGGTTTAATGAAATAAACTTTGGGTTTGCTTGAAAGCAACCACACATAAATTGAGATGAAGGGTAATGTAATTGGTCGCTTGAGTGTTTACCCTGATTTGGTAGGGGCTTGGGATTTACTTTCAGTTTCTTGCCTTTCATTATGGCTTTGGATATATGGCTGGTTTTGTTTCTGATGTGCTAATCTTTCTTCTAATCACAGAAGTTGTTGTTGTTGATAGGCCCTAACAATGACATCCCTATGGTGCTGTCCATGCCCTTGTTATCTACAATTTGGGATGGGATCTCTGAATTACTGTGCTTGCTAGTCGACCCTTGACAATTGTGCCTAACCTTTGAGATGGGCAAAATTGATAAATCTCTAACACTGGTACTGCCTGTTTAGCAAGATTTGTGGGATTTGTAGGGTAATTTTTTGCTCTATGGGTTGTTTTGGGCCTTAATGACCAGTCATGTCTTCGTGAATCATTCTATGTTCTATTGGCCCATGTTTTGTCACCTAGATGTTGTTGGTGAAAACCAGCATAAGAGCACATGGCTAGAAAATTAACTTGCGAGATAAAAGGTAGAGATAACAATGCAAAAAATCCTAAAGATAATCAACAAAAGGAAAATTGAAATCGAAACCATAACGATAGTTGATCAAAAACGAAAAATAAGAAACACAACATTTATGAGGCAAAACCCTCAACAATCTTGAGAACCCTTCATAGGAGAAGCCTAGCTCTTATTGCTCAATTGATCTAAAAGAAGTGCTCAAATACATTGACTAGGGATTCAGCCCTTAAATAGGCAAAAACCATGTTACAGACTCAAATCTAGAAACATCTAGAAGTTATCTTTCTAGAAGCATCTCAACAATGTAAAAAATTCTAGAGGATCACTTCTAAAATAAAAAATGGAACCATAGAACCATTTAAAAAGAACTTTGTAACACCCCCAAAACTTGGCAAGCAAAATAAATATTAGACATTAGACATGGTATAAATAGATGTAGTACTCCGGCAGAAGGGGAGGAGGTGGGGGTGAGGGGTAGAGGGTTGTAGGAAGCATGTGAATTCTTTCTAGGGAGGATGCCCAAAATGGTGAGTGGGCTGGTCCCCAAAGCGGCCTTGGAGCCCATGTGACAAGACGTCGTAGTGTTGGTGGATAGATTTTTTGTCCACTTTGGCAATGCTTGGAAGCTGTTGGGGGTCCATTTCAAGTTCCTCTGTTGCCTTTGGAGGGGAATTGGGATGAACCTACCTCACTTTTTCTTAAGGGCACTATGCAAGAGGAGGTAGGGGACTCATTCGGGGTTGATCCTCATGCTTTGGTAGGCAATGAGAGGTCGGTGAGTGGTTGGGGAGGTTTCGAGGTAGCTTGGTGTCCCAGTGGTGAGGGTGGTCTACAAGTGTAGACGGAGGCTCCAGGGGGAGCATGGACTGAGGGGTAAAGACAGAGGTGGAGATGGGGGAGTCATTGTGGTCCTAGGGGAGGATGAAAGGATTCCCCGGGGGGGTGGGGGTGGGGGTGGTTGTCGGGAACATCAATGGGCAAGGTGGAGTGTGCTAGGGACGAGACGCGGGCCGTTTGGGCAGAGCGATTGCAGTGATAGGCAGAGGAGACTGGAAGGCATGAGATGTAGTGAAGAGGAGTTCCAACAAGAACTCCAGTGGCTGAGGGAGGTGGCTAGGGAGGAGTGGATGTGCTAGGATTTTGTGGACGTGACGGCCAAAATGTAGCTGGAGGAGGAGTTGAGGCAGCAAATTCANCCCCCCCCCCCCCCCCCCCCCTCCTGGGGATGAGGGGAGATGTTTTCTCCCCTCCTTTTGATTGTTTGTTCTGTTTGTACATACTTTTTGTTTAATTTAAGCCTGAAGTTTTCTGAGAAAAAAAGAAAAACAGATGTAGTACTATGGCCAAGATAGAGCAAATTATTTGGAAGCCACAATTATGTCTAAAATAGCATTGAGAACCAATTAAAGATAAACATCCAAATTGTATCAAGCATTATATAGTCGTGAAAGAAATACATCATTTACCAGAAAGCCATATGTCTTGAGACATATGCAAATAAAAGACATATATAATGTTATACATGAGCCAACAACCCACATGAATGAAACACTAGATAGACTACAAGCCTAGGTGCTAGACAACTAGGACTTCAAGCTCTTGAAGCATCACCTGTGTTGTCAAGACCTCCAAGTCTACTTGGAAAAGATAAAAAGAGTGGTTAAACATGACTCAGCAGGGAAATATTATAAGAAATTCCATCAAGATTGATAGCAAGGAATCATATATTGAAAGATGGTAAGCTGTGGTAACCATCAACATGTGACAACAAGAACAATGTCAATAACCAACGAATAAGAGCAAGATGCCAATGTCCAAGATGCAACCAAGGTCCCACATATGTCAAAGATCCTATCCACCAGCACCATCAACCAAAGAGATTGGATATCAGTACCATCACATTTAGTGTATTGTATGAATCAATTGCCATGTGCACTTCCCACTAATTCGGTTATCTATTGGCTTGCTACACTATAGTTTTCATTATCACTATTGACCAACAATCATAATGTAGATGCACTTAGTTGTCTTGAAACCATGATCATTTGAATAAGCCCGATCTTTGCAAGGGCCAGGATAGCAAGTCCTAACCTCCCTTTGTAATTTGAGTTAGGGCTCATCGAACATGGAGTCCATTGCTACAATCAATAGAGGGGGAATGTGATCCATCTTCAGCGTCCCTAACAACCTCTTGGTTCCTTTATCCTCCGATGCTAGCTCCTCAAGATTAATCATAATAATTCACCAAATAATTGTTAGAAATCCAAGTGAAATCAAAACCAACATTCACATGAACATTAGTATTTCTAGATGTCATAACCAAATCATTTGAGGGTTGGTATCCATGAGATTTGGTAGATACGAAGAGTATGATGAGACACTCTAGATGACACTTTGGACCCTCACTAACGTGTCAGAAAGCTATGAATTCGGCCACAATCACAAATCCACGAAAATCCTCAAATAAATTCAAATAAATACATAAAAATTGCAGAAATGATCGTCTCCTCAAATTGAACCCTATGGCATACTCAGAATTGCAAATTGACCTCTCAAGTGCCCTAGATTTTACAAATTGACAATACTTGATAAGACCAGAAAAATTATAATCTACATAAAACTTTCAGAAGCCCTCATTGTTGCATCAAATGACCACAAAAACCCATATGACCCTATAGGAATGACAAATAATATAACACTTCTTTGATACTTCACTGTCTATTCACCACTGCTTGCCTAATTGTAGAGCCGCTGCAATTGCCACGTTCTCACCATTGCTTGCTTGATTGTAGAACCATTGCTATTGCAATGTGCACCTAGTTGTTGTTGCAAACCAAACCCTCCTATAATTTGCACCTCTCACACTGCCTAGCACCTCCTAGCTCTTCACCAGCATTTGCTTGTTAGATGCCAAATGAACCTAAGGGTTTGTAATGTATGTTTTTATAAACATGATGTCTTACTCCTCAATTAGCATGAGACTTTCACAATTGACTTGAGATTTGTTGTTGCAGGTGCTGGACTTTGCTACAAGACTAACATGCTACCTCACCCCATCTCATCCATTCTTGACACACAGTACAGTCATAATCAAAGCCATCCAAAACCATGTCATCATTAGCTAATCAAATCATAGAAAGGTCATCCAAAAGATAATGATAAGCCATGCCAAGCTGTGCCATGTCATAGTGTCCCAACATTATCCATCCCTCTCTAGGGTACATAACTACACAACCTCACATGGTTAGTGCACATATGTTTTAATAATAAAATAAAACATGTAAAATTAAAGTAATAAAAATAATTAAAACTGCCAAAAATATTAAAAATGCAAAATAAATTAATGACATGCATCATGCAGCTTTACACCCCTAGCAAACCATAGCTACCACTGCCATAAGTTTTAAGTTCAAGTTACAAAAAATGGTTTACCAAGGTTGCTTAGTCAAGGGGTATTACAAACCTTGTAACTAACCATAGCTCATCCTTCACAAAAAGTCATATTTATCAATTAAACAATAAAGCTACAAGATTTAGCTTCACATTCATAGCAGATGGGATATGGTATCCTTTGCCTCTCTCTTTTGTAATTCAATTTTGCAAGGATTATAATCCATTTTAATACAGTCTAACGTGATTTACCCCTCTAAAAATATATGTTATTCATCTTCTACCACTTGTAGGCATAATTGATATATATTGTCCTCATGTTTCACATATTCTATTTTTCAATTTTAACTCAAAGGTGATTTAGTCTCATTCTTACTCAACTAATTAGTGTTTGCAAGAACATAGGAATAGTTTCATGAAAAGATTCTACCTCATCATGTATGCTATCTCTAATGTTTTCTAATAAAATTGAAATTTTGTTTGGTTTTGTGCCTTGCCATCTCTCCAAAACCTTCCCTTAAAAAATTTTCCAAGTCTCTTCTGAATTCTTTATTGTATTAAAATTTTCTATATCCTAATTTTGTAGCCACATTTTTAATTTATGATATCATCCTTATTGTTGAATTTCTGGGATGATTTCTTCTGAGATATTATTGCCATGTTTATTCTTTAGAAAAAATGTTAACAATTGATACATTGCCTCAACTTTTAATGGCAACATATAAGCTTCTAATAAAAGTATTGTATATAGGACATGAGTCTTCACCTTGTCTTGGGGTTTGACTTTACACTCCACAGTACTCCAGGATCTAATGAGGAGGAAGTAATATTGTGGAATCGTAAGATCATAATGCTCTTCTTAATGATAACTACTTTTCATAATTCTCTGCAGTTGTGAGTATCCTAAGTCTCATTGATTTCACTGCTTATAAATCGTCTTATGATGAACAGAGTTACGTTGTCTTGATTCCATAATTTAGTACTGGTCATAAGTTATTGTAGATAGTCTACAACAAGTAATGTTTTTGGTTCCGGTAATTCATCATCATCATCTTTGGGCTTGCTGTAATTTCAGATTCAGCTCTGCTAAGTTCATAAGGACTTCTTGTGTTTCAGTGGTATTGCTCTTCCTCCAGCAGTGCATCTTTTTTTGGATTGCATATGTCCCTTCATTGTAAGGTTATAATACACTTACAATTGTTGTTTGTTATCACAATCCTCACTCGGTACATTATTAAGTTCTCAGTGAACTTAACTTTACCTTATTCCTTGTACTTCGTCAAGTCTTTTCTCCAACTTAATTTCACAAACTTCTTCATACTTTGCTAAGCTGCTCTTGTCTTAGCTTCAACTGCTTACAAACTGCTTCTTTGTAAGTAGTCTTTCTTTTCTTATTGTATCATAACCTTTTGGATGACCTTCTCTTATTCTTTAAGAAACTGGATCAGGCTACGTATGACGCAACTAGGATCTTTAGTTTTTTTTTAAGAAACTGGATCCTGTATTACAAGGATCACATGTATCTCATGTAGCAGTTATTAATTTTTCAGAACTGATTAACTCTTGTTGCTCCTATTCTCACTTTTGGCTTAGGGATTTTCCTTTTGTTATTTTATGAAATACTATTGATCTTATCTTCTAGTTCATGAACATTCCTTGCGGTTGTTTTTCCAATGCCGCTTCTCTTCTTCTTCCTTCTTCTTTACTTCCTTATCGTTTCATTTGTTCGTTCAGTTCGTTCTTCTCGCTTGTTTTACTTTTTCTTATTCCTTATTCAATATTCCTATCACATTTTCACACACACTTATTTGATAAGAGCTTGAGGGTTCTTGTACTTTGTAAAGAATTGTGATTGTACTTTGAAGTTTTGAATTTTATTTCGAAGATTCCTGATCAAATTGCAGACCTCAGACTACACATCCATACTTCAATTTTATTTCTTGATTTTTGATTATGAACCACAAACTACACATCCATAGAGTTCTGGAGGTTGCAGAATCATTTAAAATAGATCTTTTCAAATTTTCCAAGTCCAACTATTATAATTGATGCATCTGTTCTTCATTGTGGATAAAGCCTTCCAGCCATTCACAGTTCGTTGTGAGATACAATTTTTTCATTTATAATTTTGAGAGCATTTTACTTCCAAATATCTATATGTATCCATAACCTGAAGTTTATTATTTAGTTGGAAATTATAATTTCTCTCATTGGTTTGACAAATCAACATTTTTCTTTTATCAACATTCAGCTTCATCCTTGCATGCTTACAGAAATTTTTTAGTTGGTGCAGCATTGCTTCTAACCTAGTTTTTAAATTTAAAAGTAGTGCTATATCATCTGCAAAGATTAAAAGGCATATCCATTATTGATCCACTTCAATAGCATAATTTTGAGGTGCGTGTTTAATCAGTTCTTCTATTTCATTGTTGTTGCATTTTGTCAAAACATTAGGTGTCTGCCAAATTGAACAATATATCTATTTGATAAAAAAATTGTAGTTTTGATTTATCATCAATTATCTACCTGCTATCAAGTCAACTGTTTAACGAAATATCCAGTTCCATTAAAGATTTGATATTTGTTTTGAGAACTTGGTTCACTGGTTTTGGATCCTTCAAAATGCCTAGCCTTGATATCAGTTCTTACTGTACCTTTTATGAAATGTCTGGTTCATTATTAATGTTCCACTGATTCTAGATCAGTTGCTTATGGAAGTAACTTTATTTTGCAGCTGTGCTTTTTAATTTTGGATTAACAATCTGACAAAATTGATTTTTCTTGCTGCGTATTTGTTTGATAAAATGACTAGTCATTCTTCTGATCAGTTAATGGAATTGTTTGTTGCCAAGCCTACTCTATTGGGGCTGGTTGCCGGGTACTGGGCTATGGTGAATTCCTAACTTGGCTGAGGTGATTGTCTGCAGGGGGATCTAGTGGACATGAACTCCCAGCTTGGTAGGTATAGTTGTTTATAGGGGACCTACCTTTGGTGAATTCCTGACTCAGTTCACCTTGTTCTTGGGTTGTTGGGTGGCCACCCGTGAAGCTGGCAGGGTTTGTAAAATGTTGAGACAGTGGGGAGTATTCTTGGGTGTTCGAAATAGATAATGTGATTCTCTATCTTGGATTTGGATAGTTAATCTTTTGCTAATGGTACTTGGCTTATTCTTGTGTTTTCCATAGAAGTACTTGGATTGACTGGTAAATTTCAAACAATGGTTTGGTGTCCTATTTGCTACATATGCGTTACATAACTTGTTAGATTGCATTAAGATCTTTGGAGATGCTAAAGTCTTGTTGGGCTTACTGTCTTTGCATACACAGAATCTGACTGAATTATAGGGGATTATAAATTGAAAATTGGTTTGGCTTACAGATACACAAGATAACGACAATGAATAGCTTTTAGCCTACTTTGACGTGGCTATTTTTTTTGGGGATGCATCTTTGATTGTTGATATCACTTGTAGTGGGGAAGGCTTTAGGTTAGAGTTAGGACGGTTCTCGTGTTAGTGGGCTTAGGCTTATCTCTTTGTTTTTCAGTGTGCACAGGCAAGTAGATGAGGTATCTTGGGATTAGCAGCTATGAAATCTACATAGTGTGCTGTTTCCCAAGCTTTGAAAGTTGCATAGACAGAGTAGTCTTGGTGATCTTATGTTGTATGTATTGGGGAAAAAACTGTTGAATGTAGCCACAGTTGTATTTATAGTTCGTTGTACCCTTGATTACTGCTAGGTTAATTTTGTCAAACTTTGTTGGGTAATTAATAGTTTTATTGGGAATTTCTGTCATAGAATTTGTATATGTGACCTTTGGTTTTATTATGGTTCAGTTAAGCTGTTAAGCACAATAAAGTTTTAT
Source organism: Gnetum montanum (assembly GCA_015680685.1). Lineage (NCBI taxonomy): Eukaryota > Viridiplantae > Streptophyta > Gnetopsida > Gnetales > Gnetaceae > Gnetum > Gnetum montanum. Next base: position 114,696 of record MNCI01022892.1, on the reverse strand, counting down.
TTTAACTCTGTCACATCTTTCTAGGCATCCTAGGGTTATGACAGATTCTTCTCTAGCTTCAATTAGCAAGGACTTGCATACCCTTAAAAACACTGACGAGTGCATGCTAGTCTTCTCCACCTCTCTTCTTTTGAACATCAACTACCTATTGAGCAATGGTATCCACTGGGGCTAAGAGAGGCAATATTACATGTCCACTGGAAGCCCCTACAAAGAAGGATTTAGCACTGATGAGGTAGAGGCTTCAGCTTTCATGAACCTAGAAGGGGTTTTTCAGCTGTGATTCTTGTTGGCTCATAGGCAGATGACTGTAGAAACAGTTTACTTGTCACTTTGGTATGTAAGTTGGTATGGTGGTTTTTGCTTACAAATTAGATTTTATTTTAAAGTAGGCAAAATAAATACGGCCTTTTTGCGACAAGTAAATGGAGAGGTGTTAAGCAGATTTCTAAACACAAGTGACTGTTGGGTGTCTGAAGGGTTTGTTATATTGGTTAAGTTGCACCTGTAAGCATATGCTTGTATCTAGGAATTGGATGCCCTTTGCAGTGTAGCTGTTAACTTAACAGAAAGGCATAGTGACACATCTGCTGGAGTCTTTACACAGGAGGGTTTAAGCAGTGCTAAGACAAAGCCTCCAATTGCTATTCTGCTATAGGTTTCCCTGTGCCCGTCTTGTTGGGACAAACATGTGTGTCAAAGCTAGAAAAGGCTTCCAGAAGTCTTTCCTTTGAGTTTCTTCTTTGTTCTCCAAATAAGATTGTTTTCAAGAATTTCTTGATAGAAGGGTAATTCATCATATTTTGCTATGTTTATGTTGAATTTTCATTTTTTTTTAAAAATCTTTTTGGGTTTTCTTTCTTCTTTCACTGGATGATATGAAGGACTTTAAACAGTAATCTGGGTCTGGATTCAGTCCACTTAAAAATCATGTATATAGTTTTATTTTCTAGTTAATAGCTTAAACAATCAAACTTTGTTCCTTTTCCCAGAATTTTCCCTATTTTTTTCATATTCGTTTTTTAAAGAATAAATTAGACATTATTGATGAATTTTAACCTGTAGTCATTAAAATGGTCACAGGGAGTGGCTGACATCTTAATCAAGTATCCGGTACCAGAGTCAGATATTTGGTTTATCAAGTTTTCTTGTGATTTTCACTATAATGCTATGGCAGTTGGTAATTCATTTGATTATGTGCCTTTATGATTTTTAAATTGTTTTCCCCTGTTACCAAGATTACCAGAGTATTTGGATTTGAAAAAGATACCTAGAATTTAAAAGTACAACGTTTTCTTTTACCAGGAAACAGAGAAGGGAAGATATATGTTTGGGAGCTACAGACATGTCCTCCAAATTTGATTGCTAGGTAAGTATTTGTTTTTTTATTTTTATTTTTTGTATTGCAAGTCGCATGTATTTTTTATATCATTGTTTCAAGTTGCAAATTAGTTACGGTTCCAGTTATTTGGCTCATTTAACAGGTTATCCTATGCGCAGTGCAAATCTGCTATAAGACAGACAGCAATGTCATTTGACGGCAGGTTTGTTTCTTTGCAACTTGGGATTGGTTTTGGATTGCAAGAAGCAGAAATTCTCAGTCTGATAATTAATTTAAGTTTTTTTAATAAATAAATTTTCAAAAATAATCTATTGGTACATAATTTTTCATTTGGGATTCTCCCAGTTCAGAAACTCACTTTTGCTGACTTTTGCCTACAGTACCATTTTATGCTGCTGTGATGATGGTCACATATGGCGTTGGGATGTTGTTCAGTAGACATTTTTGTGGATACCTTAAAAATTTCTTGATCCTCCTGGGAAGGGAAAAATTACATCTGTAAACTAAATTGTATCAATATAATGAAGAGACACAAATCTTCTATCAATGATTTGGAATATGGAATGGGTCCATGTGTGTATGCCTTTTTCACCCTAGGCAAGGGTGGTGAAACTCTTGTAGTTGGCAAGATTTTAAATATATGGTTTTAGGATACCCGGAAATATCATAACTTGTCTTCGCTCGTATACACACCACATGCAAGAATGTTTTTCTCATTATGCTGTCTTCGTTTTTTGTTTTTTTTCAGAGTTAACATATGTACTTTGATGTTTCATACAACATTAGAACACTGTTATTTGGTTAGAACCATGGTATAGGAGAAAGGATGTCTCATGCTATATTCGAAAAATGCGAAGAATAAAATAAAGAGAGTTTTTATTCATCAAATGCCTTGGTCGTGGTTTGTAGCTTTTTCTTTGGTTTGAGTGTACATATACATTACTCTTTTTAAAAATCAATGTAATTTATAAACCTCGACGCATACGGTTAATGTTTACGGTTAAAATCCGTGATGGGTTACATAATAAACTGATCAATAGTTAATTATTATGGAAGAGACATGATGGTTTGTGAATGGTTATTAACTCCTCTTTGTTGGAGATGAAGAAGCTTGTATTTGAGTTCTTAGATATGTATCATAGATACATTGTCTATTAAGCTGGTTGCAGATACATGTTACATGTTATTGTTTTTTACTTTTTTAAGTTGCAGTGCTGCTATGACACTGTTTATTGGATTACTGTTTGCTTGTTTGTTATTATAACTATGTATGCTATATCATGATTCATAGTGCTCTGCATTTTGTGTATGAGACCACGGTATTTAGTGAATCACTATTTGCTTGTTTGTTATTATAACCATGTATGCTATATCATGATTCATAGTTTTTCTCCATTCTATGTAATGGTTAATCATTGTGTTGTCTTTTGGACTTGCATTGTGCTCTTTTCTTGTCTATCATATTTTTTGCTTTTGACCTTACGTATTAACTCTTGTTATTATCACCGTTGGGTTCTTTGGTATTCTTATGGTCTGATTCAAATCATTACTTTATTTACAAATCCTTGATGAACTAAGTTTCTCACTTCAAGTGAACTTTAAATTGTAACATATTTATTATATTACATTGGACTTGAGGTGTTGATTTTTTCATGATGGGTAGTTATGACATTGGATTTGAGGTTTTGATTTTTTTTCATGATGGATATTCTTTGTTGGACTGTTTTAGTTCAAGGTGCTAAAAATCAAATGCCTTGGAATAGGGAGCTCTTATATATAATGATGGATAATTTTCTTTTGGTTGAGATTGACATTATCTTGATGTATTTATTATTATGCTTTGAAAAAGTAAATGGTTAGAGATAGGAATAAGAAAATTTGGTATTGCTTTTGCGAGATGGGATTTAACGATCTTGAAATTTAGAAAGTTTTTTTAAATCCTTTTTAAAATTTCTTAATTAGGCTTTTGTTTAGGTTTCCCTATTTGGGTTTGTACCATTGTTATGAGAGATTTTATGAGATATTAATTATTTTGGGGATGTTATTTTGGATGTAATGGCACACCACAACAATGTACGTGCACTAATTAAAAAGGTGCAACATGGACTCATCAACTATTGATTATATAAAGGAACTTAAAGTTTAGTTGTATATGAAGGAACTTAAAGTTTAGTTGTAGTTTCCACCTACATGTTCCCTTTTCATTGAGATGGACTAACAAGTATATTAGTACTATCTATGGTCTTGGAAACTATCCTAAAATAAGAACATTATCTAGTCTTATGTTCTAGGCACCTAGCTCTATGATGCACCTACATGTTTCCTACATGGGTGTTACTTGTTAGTTGTGATTGGCATAGTAACACATCCTATTTGGAAGGTGATAAAACTAATGAAAGAATATTGTTGGATGAATTTCAATTAGAATTCAACACATGGTGTGGTAGGTTGATAATATTTTAGAGGGTCGTAGTAATGAGTAGTATGGACATGGTAGTAGGGTTGGTAAGTAAAATAGATTATTGTACATAATACCCATAAGAATTGAATTGGAAGTAGGGATACTGTTATCTAGATGATGGCATCTTCCCTAATTACTTTTGAGTCTATGTAGTTTATGTAGATTGTATATACAACCTAATAATTTATGCTTCTCTTATTTACTAATAGTATTACTTGTGATGTTGTGTTGGTATCCCACTTGGGTAGTATTATTATGTTTGGTAGTAGGGATACTGTTGTCTGGTAGTGGGATCTCTCATAATTATTTTCTAGTCTATGTAGTTTATGTAGACTACATATATAATCTACTAATTTACGCTTCTTCTTTTCTATGTTGATAGTATTACTCTTGATATTATAGTGCTCTCCAATTGGATAATACTATGGTTGGTACTATTGCATATAGTTTTTCTATGAATACAAAAGCCTTGTAGACCTCTTTTTGTTAATAGTTTTAACAGTCATAGCATAAGTGCCTAATTTTTACATTAATACAATCATGTGTAACATAATGGGACATGCACTCTTTTTATGTTTACATTGGCAAATGTCATAACCAACATCCTCATTAGATTCAAAATCACAAATTTCTTCTAGTATAACTACTTTATCTTCTTTCCTATGTATTTTTGATTTCTTCCGTCTCTTTCTTTTTATAATGTTCTTACCTTGTTATTGCTACTTTTGTTTGCTCATTATGCTTCTCCATGATTTTAATCAGTCATAAATTTTTCATCAACAATATCCCATATCATATCATTCATATCCATAATTTCTAAAATTGATTCTTGGATTAACAAGGTTCTTTTATTAACCATGTTATGTAAGGGGTTCTCTTGTTGAGTATGATAGGCTTGTACATCTTTCTTTTAGATGGATGGATTCTTGTTATACTCATCTACATGATCTCATTTTCTAATCTCACCTTCTTCTTTTACCACCTAATCGATGAGCTTTTAGCTGTGATGGGATTTTAGTTCTAACAGTCACACCTAGGTATAGATCCTAAGAGTCCTACATGTTCTATTCCTAAAATGTAACTACTCTTTCTAGAAAAAGAAATAGTCTAGGAATCTATGGAATAATGACTAATATTTTCACAAAGTTGCATCAAGTAACTTGCATTTCTTATTTCTATCCCTAAATTTACTTTTTAAGATTAGCCACTTGTGAATAGGTATAGTACTTCTCATTAAAAACATCCACCATCATGCTCAATCAATGGATAAAATCACATTCTAATAATTGGTACCAACTTTTAGCTTCTTTATTGAGTAACCTAGAAAATATTTTTGAGCTTCTACCACTTCCTCTCAATGTTCTACAAAGCACAAGCATCATGGAAGGCTTGCATGTGGTTCTATAGACTAGCATTATAAATTCTCTTAAATCTTAGCATATTATTCATGTTAAGCTGTTTGATATGACTTGCTCTCTAATGCTTGTTGAGTACACGAATTATCTCTTGGACCTACATTATGCTTCTAGTGATCTTAATATGTTCCTTTCTTTCATCATGTTTTTATTCATGTTTTCCTTAGTGCCTTCTACTTGTTATTCTTTAAGATTCCCTTTAATGTCTCTTTCAAGATTACTTTGAGGATTCCTCTTTGGATTCCTTTTAGATTCTTTCTAGATTCCTCTCTTAGTTTTTTTTTCAACATGTCTATGCTCTTTTTTATAGAAGCCTTTAAATGAAGGTGATGATGAAGAGTTATCAAAGGAGATATGTTAACTTTTTTTCCTTATCTTAGGATCTCTATTCCCATATGTTCTTGTCTTGTTAGAGGTCGTAGACCTAGGAGGTCTCCTGGTATTTTGCTTCTACGTAACATCAATTAGGTTTATCCCAAAGAAAGAACGTGCAATTACATTCCATAGCTTTTCATTTGTGACATTATAGGAGGGATGTAAAGGATCCCTTCAAGTAGATCTATGGTGGAAGAAACTCTCTGACCAATTGATCACATCATCATGTTCTAAGTTAGAAACAAAATGGCACATTATTTTTGTCCTTTCTATACTCTTAAACTTACATACATTTTTCTATTTAGACTACCTTAAACCTTATTAGGCACGTAAGTTTTAGTGATTTTTTTGTTCAAATAATAATCACTTGTAGCATGATCCATTCTAGTCCTCATTAGCATAACCTAGACAATCGAAGGAGTTGATCTTTTTGGATACATTACAATGTTGTCATGAATGTTCCTCCATTAGAGTTGTTTTTATTGGTAGAAGATGAACTATATTATGAGTAGAAAAGATCTTGATGAATGTATGTGATTCTGAGTTGTTGAGGTTCTCTTTAGCTTTCATGTTGTTCATTTCATTTAGCATTTCTAGCAAGTAAATTACCTGACTTATAAAATTTGTTCATTTCAACAGCTAGTTCATGTATGTATCTTAAATATAATATGCAAGTGTTATGTTAGACTATGTACTAATCCATGGTTGGGATAGGTTTATGGCCTAATATAGTCACATTGATTGCAGGTCATTATCTTTCTGATCACACTTGCTATGTGCTCAATTCATATAATTAAGTGTGACTAATGCACATGATATTGATGTTGAGATGGCCCATGTTATTAATCACACTACATGATATATAATTTATATATAAGATTGCCAAGAGTGTATGGCCTGTAAAAGTTAACTAAGGTTTGACTTCTTAAAGAAGTAGATGTTACCTTAAGGACATTTGACAAGAACTTACTAATATCACTATAGTTAACACCATCTCCTCCTCCCCATCCTTTGGTCCAAACTCATGTTGTTGGCTGAAAATTTTTTCACTGTAATTTACTCTCAAAACTTTTAATTCAATATTCAAAAGATAATGACTTACCTTTGAAGTATATGCCACCGTAAGGATATTTGACAAGACCTTACTAACATCATTGCAGATAACACCATCTCCTCCTCCCCACCCTCCATTTCAAACTCATGTTGTTGCTCAAAAATGTTTTCATTGTAAGTCTACTCTCAGAAAAAGATAATTACTTACCTCTGAAGCAAATGTCGCCTTAAGGATGTTTGACAAGACCTTATTGACACCATTGCAAATAACATCATATTTTCCTTCCCATCTCCATTCCAATTTCTATTATATATAAACACACTATTAGAATAATATGAAGATGAAATAGTAAAATGATTCTTTGAAATAGTAAAATGATTCATTGAAGTTTGTTTTATCTTCGAATAATTTCTTTTTCATTCAATGTTATTAACCCTTCAGGTTGATAAATTCTATTTTTGTTAAATATATAAAAAAGGTATTACAAAAAATATCAATCAAATGAAAAAAATGTTGCCAAAAAAAAAAAAAAAAACCCAAACCATTTACAAAAAAATAATTTCTAATTATATGAATTTATTATAACACTTAATAGAGGTTGTTGATGTTCAGTTTCTATTAAATTAGATAGTATTCATTGTTATTTTCAAAATACATGTTAGTATATATACACATTAATTTTACATTTTTTAAATATGGAATATCTTGAGTACATTTTTAATAGGTGGTGTATGTCATACAACTTCTATATTTGCAATATTTTTTATATAGCTTCTACATTTCTAATATCTTTCTGTAAAATGTCATCTAATGTTTTGAAATTTGGATTTTAACGCTTTCTAGCCATGTTCTATAAATCACTTATTAAAAGTTTGGAAAAAAAATTACAAAAAACAAATATTATATACAAAATTATAAAAGAAGGAAAATTTTTATCAAAACACAATCAACTTTTCAAATGGAAAACTCTAACTTGAAATTTGCTAAATCTTTGACATACCTCAAATAAATTTTTGATATGAGGCAAATAGTAAGCTGTGATGCAAACACCTTTTGAATTTCTTCCATTCTGTTGATTGATAAGATGACTTTTATTATGTAAAATAATTGTTGAATCAAAAATAATTGTTGATCAAATGTAGGATAAGGGGAAAATTCCAAATAGCATGAAGATGCAATGAACTCTAAAAATGAAAAAACACAACTCAGTATTATTATTATTTAAAAAAGAAAAAAATTCAAGATTAAAAGAAAAAATTTAGAAATTACATGAAAATGCAATGAACTATTGAAATGGAAAAACAAAATTTGTTTGATCATCAATCATATTTAAGAAATTTTTAAAATTATAAATTTAATATACCTAAAATAAATTTCTCATATAAAATTGCTCTTATGTTCTATTTATTGACAAGAGGGCTTGTGAAATGCAAAATAATCATCAATCAAATGTAGGAAATGGGAAAAATTTAAAATTGCATGAAAACATAAAGAACTCTTGAAATGGAAAATTGGAATTTAATATTATCATCAATTAGATTTAGGAAATTCAAAAAATTGAAAAAGGAGAAAATTTAAAATTACATGAAAATGCAACGAACTTTTGAAATAGAAAAACACAATTCGATATTATCATTGATCAGATTTATAAAATTTAAAAAATTTCACATACCTAAAACAAATTTTTCACATGAAATCGTAAACAACAATTGTCAAGCAAATGTAGCAAAAGGAAAAAATTAGTAATTGCATGAAAATGAATAAAATCTTGAAATGAAAAAAATGGAATTTTATATTAGTGTCAATCAAATTTAGGAAATTCAAAAAATTAGAGATTTAACATACATAAAATAAAATTTTTACATGAAATCACAAACATTACGTTATAATGTGGAGAGGTTTTGAATTTATTGGGTTTCCTTTATTAGTAAGAGGACTTGTAAAATGTAAAATAATCATTAATTAGATGCGAACTTTATGAAATTGCAGATAGTAGACTTTGATGAGCAAGAGCAAGTTGTGATTAATAAAGCTTTTGAATTTCTTGCATTGCATTTATTGGTAAGAGGGTTTCAAGAGAGTAGGGTATGCTATGGAGGGTTTTCAGTTTTTTATGTTACGTTTATGGATGAGAGGGTATTGAGGTTGCATTAGAAATATTTTTTTTAATTTTGTTTTTCTATTGTTTATTTTTTAATACATGTTGATGATATGTTAAAGATGTGCAAGAACATTTGGAGGAGAATAGGCTTGTGTTTTGGGGAGGGCACAATGGANTTTCTAAAATAAGTAATCACTTAGTAAATTAAGTTAGCTAATTGTTGGGATTACCAAGTCATGTTTAACGTTTGAGGTGTCAATGCATTCATTCTACCATAAATNGTAGGTGTTTGTTGATCATTAGTAGGACTTGTAGGGGGTAATGTTAGTAGGATGTGTAGTATGTAACATAGGTATAAAAAATTTGTTGNTAAGTTAGAGTATTGCAATGAAAATGAATCAATTTTGGTCTTTATTATTGATCATGGTCACATCTAGCTATAAACACTCAAATAAAGACTTCAAATATTGGATTCAATCACTTGTTGTAGATAGGCTTGGATTTTAGTTGTAGAATACATGCCTTCAATAATTGCTAATAAACAATAAATTTTGGCAAGTTTGCATATCAATCTACATAGCCTAAAATATTTTTACTATGAGGTGTCACATTATGAGAATGGAAGTTGTAAATATTTTGAAGTGTTAGAACCCAAAAATAATTGGGATATAAGTATACCCCAAGGCATATAACTCAATATTGCCCACCAGAATCAAACCCATGACTTAGAGCTTTCAAATCAAAAGTCTTACCACTAGGCTAACATGTCATTGTTACTTGTAAATATTATTTTATTGTTAAGGTATAGTTGAGACTTCATTTTTATTTTATTACTTGCTAAAGTAATGAATAATAATATTGCTAAACTAATGGTAATGGAGATGCTCTATAAATTGCAATACTGTAGACTTCTAATTTATCTAAAGCATGTCAAAATACTTGAGTATTTTCAAAAAACATGTAAAAAATGTCATCGAAAAATAATTATAAGCAAAACTCCAAGGCTAGCTATAGGTACTTACTGACTACTACAAGCTATAAAAACAAACTACAAAAGCTTTATTACATTTAATGCTAAGATGATATCAATATGCCTTGGTTTATATATATATCTATAATCGTTAAACGTATTGGTGCACACTTGCTAATGTGCAAATGGATGTGCCAATGTAGAGCCAAAAGGATAAAAATTTTGATTCCTATTAATCATAAATTAGTTCGAATTGATAGTAAACCAATTTAGTACATAAGCAAAATAGTTACATCCAAACATTTAATGATCAATCAACTCATCATATCATAATACCAAGTTCAATATTCCATCCTAAATAAGGTACATGATAATGGAAAGAAAATATTAAAAATAAAACAATAACAATCTATACCAAGGATAGGTAGATATAAAGGTAGGGATGTTATGCTAAATCTATGAAAAGAACATCATAATTGCTAAACTTATGTTTAAAAACACATAAGAACCATACCCAAAAATTTACTTTCATACATAAGTCTATTGAAATTATAATTGAAACAAATTAACTAGGTGATGAGTGGCGGGTATACACTATGCCCAACCATAGGAATCACAAGCATTCACACATGATCTAGTTGAATGCCGTGGATGGGACTAGTTGCGCATCTAGATTGTTAAGCATTGATCGCAGTTCACTATTTTCCCACTTGGACTAGTGGTAGCATTGTCACGCATGGTTTAGTCCAAAGTGAGGCATATGATGATGTTTTTTCAGCTTTATGCTACTCCTAATGATAATAGAGAAATTAATTATTTAATCTAATCAACAACAAGAATATAAATGCTAAACTAGCCTACGGGCTATGAGTTTTTATTCCCAGCTTGATGTACACATCTTGAACCCACATATCCATTACTGAGATTACCATGCATTATGCTACTAGGTGAACCAAGAAATAACATTATTGGGATTACCAAGCAAATATGTGTTGATGCTCAAAATTGGTCGTGCTCATTCTGCCAACTGATTAACTTGCAAGAAATGTAGATATTAACTAAGTACATGAAAAGTAAATTGCATGGAAAGTAAATCTAATATAAGTCAAAGTGCTGTAATAAATAAGAATCAATCTTGATCTTATTGTCACTCATGGAATGTGTCTAGGTACATTGCCACTCAAATAATATGCTATACAATTGACTAGGATCCATGTTGCGAGCACTCACTAACTATTCTCTATGACTACAGAATAAAACTACAAGAGTTCAGCTGCTCTATTAACAAAAGAATGCCAAATACATGGTGGGAACATGCGTATTTAGAGGTGAAAATAGACACTACGTTGATGAGTACACGTCAATGCATCATTGCATGTGTTAATGGGATTGTGTCGAGAAGTATGTATTGATAGGTACACGTTGACATGGCTACATTGAGGAAGCTATGTCAAGGTAGCTACGTCGATGTAGCTACGTTGACATAACTGCATCGATGTAGCCAATTGATGCTTCATCATACCCCCATGACTGAGTAAAAACTCATCCTTAAGTTAATAGGATAGGACCAAACTTTCCTTACAAAAAATTAGGACTGATGGGATTATTGACTGACACTAACTACTAACTCACTTTGAGTGCTGCATTACAAAATTTTATTCAAGTGGATGTATTACAAAATGAAAAAAATAACAAAAAGACTAGAGAGACATTGGAGAATACAAAATTTGCAAAGGTCTTCAAAAATCTGTTGAAGATGATTTTTCTTGTTGCTGTTAGCGATGGTAGACGTCCAACCTTGATTGTTACATTGATGCTTCTCTAGTTATGTAGAACATTCTTGAAGGATGGAATGAAATTTCTTCTCATTATCCCATGGATCGAGCAATCATGTGATGTTTGAGTTGCTATCCTTTATGTGCTACTATTTGTCCATGGGCATATCCTTCGTTGTCCCTCTCTTGGCTTCGTTTTTGTGCCTGGAAAAAGATAGTCTTCTTTAGATATCATTTTTAGCATCATCTGTAGTCACTAAAGGATCAACATTAGTTTTGTAAATTTTCCTTAATAGTTAACCCTTTTTGAATTCCTTAGTTTGCATTTAAGCACAAGGTGATGATGGTGTACTATGCCATAGGCTATGAGGTAACTAAAATCATCAAGTTGTTTACATTATTTTGGTCAATTACTATTAGTTACCACAATGTTCGAAAATAGGATGTTGGAAAAATTTCAAAAATTTCAAAGCAAGCATCCCTAGCCCCCATGACTAATGAGTGTAACTTTGGAAGTGCATAAGTTTTCAAACAATTGAAATAAAGGTCTAATTTAGAAGATGACCAAGAAATATTAATGGATATGGAAATAGAAAAGTAGGAAAAATTAATGAAATGGATGAGAAGTAGTCACAAAATCATGCATAAATTTAGAGAAACTATCATTGATGTTTTGGAAGATGTAAAGGTTATTTCAAATCCATGATCAAAAAAAGTTATGCAAGTGGGTCCTTCCCAAAGTAGGCTCCTGCCATAATGCACTTGCATAACCACTTCTATAGATGTCCATGGGCACCTGAGAAGTTGAATGTAGACCATGCCTTTGTTTAAAGCAACACACAAATACCTTGGTTAGGATGTTGCACTATACTATACAAAACCATTGGTTTTATAATCACATGCAGGAGTGAAGTGAATAATGGAACAAGAAGGGATTGCAAAGATTAGGATGTAAGGTGCTTTCCCATGTCTACAAGAGGCTCTTGTGATAAGAGTGATTAAAATGATTAGCATACCTATCCGTCCAAGTTTAGAACAAGTCTATAACATGAGCAGTGACCTCGCATTTATGTGTTTCTTCCTATCAACCATCATGAGTCCACAACCACCACAAAGAATGATCATCACTCCAAAAGAGAAGAAAAGAGAAGAACGAAGGAAGGGCCTTAGTTAGAGGGATGTCTTCAGGAATGGGTAACATGTCTTTCCAGCCCCATATCCAGTGCTTGTAGTCCATTATTGTGTTTAAGGTGTGTGCTTTGAATTTTCATTATTTTTTTTATTTTTAAAATTTTTTTCTGTTTCTCTTTTTCTTGAATTTTAAATATTTTTTGAAATGGGAATCACACCATGCAAAAACATAGCTTCCTTTTTATTGGTTGATGGAGAAGTCATGATACATTCCAAGAGGAGTGATAACCCACATGAAGGAAGTTAAGAAGAGAACCCAACAAGTCCCCTTGAGGTCATACTCTTTTTCATTTCCACTTGGTTGTTCCCTCTTTTTTCTAGATACAATGATCATTCATTAATTTTAGTTTCATGAAAGAAGAACCAAATTGTTTCCATGATAAAGACCTTTTATTTAGAAAACTAGAGGGATGGATGAGGTGGTCTCACTATTTTATACAATTACTTATCCAATCATCTTGATAGAATAGCACAAAAATCAAACACATAGCGTTGACTTCTACATCATGACTGGAAATATTATTAATAAAAACATAAAAGACATGTATAAAAAAAATGAAATTACTTAAGAAAAGAGAAAAATATAAATAAAAGAAAAATATTGAGAAATGGAAAACATATGAAAAATTGGAAAATTTTGGAAGAAATAGGAAAATGATAAAAAATTGTAAAAGAAAAAAAGGTGAAAAACAATTGTTAGTTCTTGAACCAAGATGGAGCATAATTTGGCCTTGGAAGTTCATGATGAGATCTCAAAGCTCTACCAAGATGGTTTCATTAGGGCTATCAACTATGTAGAATGGGTGTCCAACATAGTGGTAGTCCCTAAGAAAAATGGGAGTATCTGTATTTACATTGATTTTCGAGACCTAAATAAAGCAACTATCAAGGATGACTTCCCTTTGCCTAGCATTGATCAACTTATTGATACTATGATCAGACATGCCTTGGTGTTCTTTATGGATGGATTCTTGGGGTACAACTAGATTAGGATCAACCTAGAGCACTAACTTAGCATGACCTTCATGATCCCTTGGGGTACCTTTTGCTATACCATGATGCCCTTTGGCCTTAAGAATGCCGAAGCAACCTATCAACAATCTATGACCTATATCTTTAGCGATTAGATGCTAGGTTTATTCAATGATTACGTGGACGATATAGCTGTTAAGTCCAAAGTGACCAATGACCATGCTAATGACCTAGATCTTGTGCTTAAATGATGCCTCAAGTATGAACTTGGGCTCAATCCTAAGAAATGTATCTTTGGTATCAAGACCAGTAAAATGCTTGGCTTTATAGTATCTAAAGTAGGGATATGTGTCGATCCTAATAAGATTAAGGCCATATGCAAATTAGCAGTGCCTACCAACCTTAAGGAGCTTTGGAGATTACAAGGCAAATTGCAATTTATTCATAGGTTCATCACTAGTCTTACAAATAAGTTACAGTCCATGTGGCACTTTCTTAAGAAAGGGGTTCACTACAAGTGGACGCCTCAATGCCAAGAAGCCTTTGAAAACCTTAAGCAAGAGTTCCCACAACTACTAATAGCATATCCTCTATAAGAGGGTAAACTATTTTACATTTATCTTACCATCTCTTATACATCCATTACCTCTGTACTCTAATGAAAACATGAAGACAAAGTGGAAATGCTAATATACTACCTTAGCCATGCATTAGTTGTCCATGATACGTTGAAGTGGAGAAGTATTATCTAGCACTAGTCTTCTCACTGAAGAAGTGGAGACACTACCTTTTCAAAAGCCAAGTCAATGTCATTTGCAAAGAAAATGTGCTTAAAGCCATAATGACCAAGATTTATGAAAGTAGCTATATAGCCCAATGGAAAGCCATAACTATGGAGTTTAACCTTCATTACATCTCTTAATCCTCAATGAAAGGTCAAGCTATAATCATGCAACTCATAGTTTCACCTATTCATGACCAAGCAATCATAAATCCTAAGTTCCTTGATGAGCACATTAATACCATTAGCCAAGTACCTAAGGGTTCTAAGGTGGTAATGCACTTTGATGGAGCTTCAACTACCCATGGGCCCAGTTCCGCTACCATTGTAATGTTCCCTTCTGGTGAAATCTAACCCTTTGTCTATTACTTTCAATTTCCATGCACAAACAACATAGTAAAGTATAAGGGTTTAATCAGAGGGATGATGGTAGCTTGTGACCTAGGAATTAGATGATTAATTATCAAAGGTGATTTACAACTTATGGTTATCCAAGTAATGAAGTCTATGCATATAAAGCCAAACACTTACAACCTTATTGTGACCTAGGAAAGCAATTGTTAAAAAATTTTGTAGACATTGATATCCAACACATAGCTCAAAACGAGAACACCATAGCTGATGTAATCACAACGCTAGCCCTATTGTTATGCTAGATGTGTTTAGTAAGTTGTCCACCTTAACCATGGATTGTGCTATTTCCGTCATGCAAAACACCGAGGATACCTTTGTGACTATCGTTCATATTGCTCCTAACATGGAGTGGTATGATGATATTAAATTCTACTTTATGCATGGAATATCCTCACAAGGCTTGACTACTACTCAAAAGCATGTTGTACGTAAACACTCAAAGCAGTATGTCATTGTAGGTGATAACACATTATGTTGACAATCCTACAATGGCATATTACTAAAGTGCTTAGGTAAAATTGAAGCCAGAACAATCCTAGAGGAGGCTCATGAGGGTGTTTGTGGGGGACATATAGGACCTAGAGCTATGACCCCTAAGATTAGATGGTTAGGCTACTAATGGTCCCATATGGAAAGTGACTACTTATAGAAGGTTAAGCGATGTGATACATGCCACTCATTATCCAAACACTGTAGCTTAGAAATGATGAAAAATGCTTGAACATGAAGCTACGGATCATCATTCAATTGCTCGTTGAATGTAAAAATGTCAACCATATCAACCTTTTTAATTCTGCTCTGCTTAACACTTTTAGTTGAGATGCAAACTACTTTATGAATTTGACATTGGTAGATTCATGGAAACAATGGATCATCCAAACTATCAACAACTTCATTCAAATTAAGAAAAACAAATGAAGAATGATGGATTACTTTAACTTACCACAAGTGTAGCTTATACCACATGGACAGAGATGCATAGAACTTCTTCTCCTAGAATCATTCATGTTGTAACAATGCAAGTCTCGAGGAGAAGGTCCTACCTGCTTTTGAGCATGTATGCACTCATACTCTTGCTCCATAATCATATCATGAAGCTCTTTCTTCTTATGAGTAACATACTATAATTGTTGGGGAAACATGAATTTGAAATCCACCAAATCCTTAATGAATCCTTGATTGGACAAATCCTTCTCAAGTAGTAAGTTTCGCTTTTCTAGATTCTTTGCAAAATTGTCCATGTACATCATGTCATCATCCTAGTTCGTCTTGATGAAATTTCACCATAATAGGAGGTGTTGCTTTATTCACCATGTTTTCAAAGTAATTTGGATCAATTAAGGGTTTTTCTATAATTTATTTTTCTTGTTCAATTCAACCATGATTGCTTTAGTTCTTTATTTTCTACAAAATTAACTAAGAAAAGGAAAATTGTAAATGTAAAAATAAAACAAGAAATTCATAGACACATTCCTCAATAATGATGTCAATGATAGGGTCTCCCATAGTCGAGATCATAAGAGGTCTATTAATGGTATGTGTAATGAATCAATGATAAACATTCAAGATGACAGAAATGTGAATTACAAAGTTTACTTATGTATATTGTTGCATTCAATAAATATGAATGCTATAGTATATATGATAAAAATGAGAAAACCTATGTTTCCAAGGTAGGAAAATGATATTTTTATAATTTTAATGTATTTTATAAATATAAATAATTCAACAATAAATAAAACTTGTTGTAATCCCTTGCAAGACAAGTGCAAGGAAAAAATTAAACACATATGCAAACCATGCTACAATCTTTTATGGGATAAGTGTGACACTAATACATAGAATGATAAAATATTTTTAGGTATACCCTTAATGGCCAACACCATTTTGTATAAGTATGACCTTCTTAGGTAAGGCAAAATTATCACAAAACTCCACATAGCTTTGCTAATCTATTTAAAGGAATTAATTAATTATAATTTCTAAATATAATAAATAATTTTATTAATGAGATATAATTATTAAGAAAATCAAATTAAGCTTTATTCATTACGTAAATACTTGAATCCATGTTAATTAAATGATTTTGAGTTATGTCTGAAGAACAACACTTCAACAGAGTCTAGCTACATAATAAAGTGATAACTTAAAAATACAAAGAAAAAGAAATAACATCCTAATTCAAGAAAGGAAGACAAGCACTTACCAAAAAATACAAAAGAAAATTATTAAAAAATCAATTTTCCTTTGAGCTCTTTTTTTAAGGTATGGATTTGTAACAAAAGTGGCGAGGTAGTGTATGAGGTAAGGAAGTGCACTACATGAGGTAGCACACCAAGTGAGGTAACACATTAGGTAAGGCAACATACCATATGAGGTAGTACACAAGATGAGGTAGCACACCATGTGAGGTAGTGTACGAGGTGAGCTAGTGCATGAGGTGAAACACTAGGTAGTACACAAGATGAGGTAGCATACCATGTGAGGTAGTGTACGAGGTTAGCTAGTGCATAAGGTGAAACACTACCAATGGTGTATCACCACTCACTAAAACAATCCCAAACTATAGATTTGAATGCACATAAATAATTTCATGCATCCAAGGTTACATAGAGATATAGAATTTTCACTAAATGTCTCATTATTTAGGATCTTAATTATAGATACAAAGGCTTTAATGATAGGAGACAAAGATATCTCCTATCTTTATAGTAGCTTTGGCTACCCAATTGTTCCAAAATATACACACCTTATCTAACAACCACTTTTCATTGATGAATAAGATGGGCAATAGTGGTGAGGTTTGTAGGTACTTTCTCATCTCCTGTGGAGTGAACTCTAAGAAGGGTCTGAAGTTTACCTTAGTAAGTATATTGGCCACAACTACGTTGTGATTGATTTCTCTAATACACTTCTTAAGAAGTATCACTTGTGTTGCTATTGTAGTAGTATATGGTGCTAGTGCCTCTTCTTGGATAAATTATTAAGTTTGGAGTATTGGCTGGTGCACTAAGTGTACCTACTACTCTTCTTATCCTTGTCCCCTAGCCTAGGATTACTACAACTAGTCTCGTCCTTGTCCACATCCATCCCTTGGCATCTTCTCTCTTTCTTGTGAAGGTTTATTGGCCTTAGGAACAGATTTTGGTGCCATATTTAGTTTTCCCAGGGGTAATTATTAGTTTTTAAGATTTATTTATGATGATCCAAACCCTTATAAATCCATTGGTTAGACCAAAATTTTGAAAAATATGACATTCATGGTATAAGGTGATTGTGAGTTTTATATTTCTAGGGCCCTAAAGTAACTAAAAGATCATTTTATTAATTATTTTTAAGGTTATCTAAAACTTTCAAGAATGGGATTAGAAATTTTTTTGGTTCAGGTCTTTGTGGCTCCCATGATGAAGAGCTTAATTCTAAGAGTTGATAGGTTTTTTAAACAGAGTCAAATGAACACTTGGATAGCAAGCTATGGTACTAGGAAGGCTTTGGAACTTGAAAATGGAAAGAACACCTTTTGTGTTTTGAGCAAAATGTGAGAGAAATGAGAAGGGGTGTTGAGTATTTCTTGTTTTTGTTGTCATATCACAAGGACTATAGTATATGTGATATGAATTTTCCTAGGCATTTTAGCCTAAAATTTTGCCATTTTTATGCATCTAATGGATCCCATAGCTTCTTAAGGATTGCTAGGCTAGAGTGTAGATTCCATTGATGATTGAAATAGTTGAAATCATAAAAGATGAATCTTGTTAACTCAAAGTTGATAAAAAATGAGAGGTTTTAGGAGAAAATCATGAATATCTAATTTTAAATTAAACAAAAAGTAAGGAGAAGTGTGTTCCATAATGATGCACGAGGTTGATGAAGTTAATGATAATGCTCTAGAGAGTATGAGATTTGTTATTGATCATGATTCCCAATAGTTATACAAATGTGATGCAAGGGGTTACACCTCAATAGACCCCAATAGGACCCAATCCACAACTTCCAAGAAAATCTAGCTTAGAAAATAAGAATAACATAATAAAATGGAGAAAATTTTTCTTATAATAAGATAATTCTCAAAATACATAGAAAATACATAAAAAATGAGGAGGGAAGCTCAACTCATAACTCTCCCAAGGATCTTAGAGGCCACACTTGTCCTCTCTTAATTTTTAATTACTCACAACTGAGCCCAAGCTCAAGACAAGACACTTATAAGAGATTCTCCTAACCTCTTTCAAGTGCTCTCCCTTGCCTTTCGCTCAACTTCCTTGTACAAGCTTTCTTTCCTCAAGAGCTCTCTCTCTCTTGCCCTCTATTGAGACATTTGGTCTTTGGCATTTGCACTTTGGCCCTTGGCACTACAACATTTGGCACTATGACACTTGGCATTAGTGAATTACATCAATATTTATAAGCAATCAAAAGGCGAAAACCCTAGAAACATTTTCTCAACTCAACTTGAGATTCTTTGATATTTCCCAAGTCTTCTCACCTTCTTCCTAACTACTTTCATCTTTCTTTGGTTGTTTCTCAAATTGGAACGATGTTTTTAGAAGTTTCTCCATGCATCTAGGTCATCTCTAGCTTTGTTGGAATGTAAATTGTGAAAGCCTTGCTTTTGGGAGAGATGTCTACTATTTTTGATAGATGTCTACTCTTTAGGGGAAACGTCTTTGGGAAGATGTGTCTTGGGAGACATCTATCTTTCTAGGGAGACGTCTCTTCTAAAGGTGCCAAAAATAAAAGTGCTTAGTTTGATGTTGAGAGCCTCCAGATGCCTCCCAACAAGTCCCCATAGATCCTGGAACCTCCTAAACTCATCAAAATGAGCCCAAAACACCCCAAAACATGCCAAAACATCCAAGAATCATCCCAAGCAAAATCATTCAAAAAGACACATAGTATGTAGGGTAGAACAAGGGGATCGGAAGAGGTGTCCCTACACCAAAGTGGGTCCTCCCTAAAGTAGACTCATGTTCATAATGCCCTTGTATAAACACGTCTACAAGTATCCATGGGCATCCTAGAATTTAAATGTGGATCATGTTCTTATCCCAACATGCACAACCATAGTGATTAAAATCCCACACTATGCCATATAAGACTATACAATTCATAATTGTAACATGCTAGTGAGGTGAAATAGAATAAGAAGAATTAGAGAATTAGGATGTGAGCTATCTTACCATGGTCATAGTAGGTTCTACATCTGATATGTGATTAGAGTGACCATCATACTTGACTATTATAGTTTCAAACCAAGTTCAATCACTTACCAGTGACATTACATTGCATCATCTTGGGTCCTCCATCATGAGACTAACAAGCCATCACATGAAGAAATCATAATTGAATAACAAAATTTGAAAATGAGCATTAAAAAGCTTGAAAATAATTAATTAATTATTGAAATTTGGGGCATGTCTAATGGTGATAACTTTGTGTAAATCAAAGTCTGTAACCTCTTTTACTACAACTGCTTTCCTTTTATGCTTGTACATGTCCTTACTTACTTTCTTCTTAATTTTCTTTTCCTGCTCTTTGGCTTTTTCTTACTTCACCTTTTCTTTCATTATCTTTAATGTATATTAAAATTATTCATTCATGGAATCTCATGTCTTGTCAACCTTGGCTGAAATTTCTACAAGAGTTTTGGATCAATGAGGTCTTCTATTGGAGCACTTCCTCTAATGGTGCCTCTTTTTCTTGCTCACAAATATGGATCTCCTTGTCAAGAGCTAGATTCCTATTATATTTTTATGTACATTCCCTCTTTTGGGATTCTCCTTCTTCTTTAACCACTTATTAATCAACATCTAGATTTTATTTGGTTTGTGTTCTTATGATCTCTCTTCGACATAAATCCCAATAGTCTCATTGGTTCTATTCCAAAGCCCATCTTTATCATCTACCTTGGATTTAAAACATACTTTCTCAACATTGACACATGAAACACATCATGAATCCTTCCTAACTATAGAGATAAACTAATTTGCTATGCCCCTACTTCAACTCTTCTCAAGACCTTAAAGAGGCCAACAAATCTTGGTGTCAATTGATTTGATATCCAAACGTCTAACATATGACTTAAAGTAACTATCAATTTGATGGTGTTATTTAAAAAACAAGTGGCAAAGTTTGTTTTAATAATGACTGACTTGATAAAGGTGGAATTAAGTGGATGCAATGAGGTAGCATTGGCACGAGGTATAACTTAATATTGGACCTATGAAAAGGGTAAAGATGTTATGCATTAAAATTATCTTGTGATTTCACATGGTAATATGTCCTATGTGTAAGAGGAGAGAGGTTCTATCCCTTTTATTTCTTTTCCATGCTTTGATTTCACTTGCTCTGTGTTTACCTCATCATATGCCATGTCTCAAGTAGCTTAAAGGGAGAAGCTAATATGAAATTATTGAAAATAATGTATCCTCATTAAATCATTTAAGATGCAAATGGATGCCTTGACAATCAATTATTTAGGGACATAACAAATAGAACCTGCTTGAGAAGGATCCTTTTGGATAATTTTTGCTGTAAAAACCAAGCATATCCTAATGTTCATATCCAATTTGTTTTCATTTCATCAATATCAATGAGTTTTAATTGATTATATATATATATATATATATATATATTCAATGATTTCTTGTTGGAGTTCTCTTAATTCTATTTTTGCATGTTCAAATCTTTTATTTGGGAATTCCAATTGACAAGAATTTTTCCTTTGCTTGTAAAGCCTCTTTAGCCACACCTAGAAACATTTAGAAATTAAATTTTGTAATAGAAAATGATAATTTTTACAAAACAATGCTATAGACAATGCATAGGATATACTTTGTGTTAACACTACGCAAAAACTAAACCTACATATATACACCCACTCAACATAGTTCATTTTTTGCAATTTCCTTTAAATGAAAATAGAATTAATGATGTTTGGACCCGTTTACTTTGAAGTATTCTATTATTAGCTTTTAAAATATATAATCATGATAAAATATTTGCATAATCCATTTACACTTTCATTAACATGAGATTAAAACTTATATAAATAAAATTTAATACCAATTGTAAAGTACTTTTTAGTAGTATAAAACTGTAATTTCACCTAGTTTTGCCACTCACAAGGTAGGGAGTTTCTCAAAAAAGAAAAAAGGTTAGAGAGACTATTATATCCATTATACAAATTATGCTACTATGCTCATCATAATTTTATTACTACTTTTTAAGCATTTAGGTATGCCGTTGAAGAGTTTGAACCCAACGTGGCGCTGGATTCCGAAAATGTCTAGAATTATGAAAATTTGTGGACCAATAATACCTTTGCGCTAACCCATCCAAGAGTATCAAATGGGTAAATAATTCACTGGAATGAACGGACTGGACTCTCGGCAGATGCTTTCAATAAAAACGCATATACTTTCCCTGCTCAAGCTTCTAAACGCGTTGGGCTGACCACTTTTCATAAGAAATGAAAAATCAGATTCTCGGCCAACACGGCATTGGTGGTGAACATAAATCAGCGATGACAACTCACCTCGGGGAGGAGCGCGTTCAATGATTTTCTTGACTTGACTCTGTACAGGACTCTTGGCACATGCTTTGAACTAAAAGGCCACAGACCTTTCCTAATCAAGTGTCCTTTTCTCTCTTTAATTTTTCTCTCTTTAATTTCATCAGAAATGCAGAAAATCAGATTCTCAGCCAACACGGTATTGATGGTGAACATAAATCATCGGTTTTTTCTTTAAGAAAACACGTTGTGTTTAGCACTTTTCATATAGAATATAGAACTCAGAATCCCATGCAACACGGCATTAAAGCCCAACAGACACTGACGTGACCCATAAATGTCCAAACAAAGGAAGCAGATTTCTCGTCCACCAGATACAGATAAACTTCAATTTAATATGTCATTTAACTAATGCACAAAAATTTATTTTGAAAAGTCAATGGCCAGTCAAATAACTAAACATGGGCAGAGAAGTTTAAATTGAGCTCAACATCAAAAACTTCCTGCCTTCCCCTACCTCTGCAGCATCACAATGGCCTCCTCCTTTGCTGCTCTTCCTTTTGGCCTTCTACTTCTGCTTTGTTTGTGCTCCTATTTTTACTTTGTTGCTCTGGTTAAAGCTCGTACACATCATGACGGAGCTTTGAATGATATAAGAGCTCTCATTTAATTCAAGAAGTGCATCACTAGCAATCCACTTTCTCTTCTCCATGATTGGAACGAACATGATGCCAATGCATGCAATTAGATTGGAATCAGCTACTCCACCAAACATCATGGCTGAGTTGTGGAGATATCTCTGGAAAATGCCACATTGCGTAGATCCCTATCTTCCCACCTTTCCAACTTATCATTCCTACAAATACTTGATATTTTCAATAACTCTTTCTCTGGTACGATCCCATCATCCCTTGGCACTTTGCATAGGCTTAAAATGTTTGATTTATGTGCAAATGAATTTAAAGGTGGGATTCCTTGTCAGATAGGAAACCTTTCTTCGTTGCAAGTTCTTGGTCTTTGTACAAATTCCTTGGTGACATTCCTCAGTCTCTTGCAACACTCCAAAACCTAAATTACTTCAACGTTTATGAAAATCAGTTGAATGGAAAAATCCCTTCGTGGTTGGGTGCACTCCACAAACTTGAACACCTTGACCTTGCTTCTAACAACATTCAGGGTGTCATTCCTGCTCAACTGGGCAACCTTTCTTTCTTGCAACATCTTATTCTTGGTGATAATCATGTGAAGGGTTTCATTCCTTGTGCACTTGCCAGTCTCTATCATCTCACTCATTTTTTCCTTTCCCAAAACAGTCTGAGTGGAACCATTGCCCACTGTTTAAGCAACCTCATGGCTCTTACAATCTTTGATTTTGCTGCCAATAATTTACACGGTCATCTTCCCACCTGGCTGGGGAGCTGGGGAGCTTTAACAAACTATAGGGTTTGAGTTTAGGTTTCAACGGATTCACGGGCAACATCCCACACTCATGGCACAATCTCACCCAACTCCAAGTCCTCTACTTGTCCAATAACAGATTGTCATGGCACAAAGCTCTAAGGTGTTTATCCAAATTTGCTTAAAGAATTCATGCCAATATAATTACAACATTTTATAGCCTCATACATTAGCCAAAACATTATAGCCTAGGTAACATATCAAGTGACACATAATCAAATTTAGAGCCTAGAAAATAGCCATTAGCATAAATGTTACCAAAAATAGAAAGAATTACTTGTAACTTTCAAAACCAAATTTAGAGCATGGTAAAAGTTTTAGAACATTCCCAAAGGCATGGAAGTTGACAAGAGAAACCTCTACACATGTCAATCACATCTATCTCCAAAGGGGTAAAGTTCTACAACCAAAATTGAACCTTATTGACATAGCCATAACTAAAATTTATTAAAAATTCATCAAAGCTTCAATTTTAGTGATTCCACATAAAACTAACCCTAAAATCAAAGCTTCAATTTTATGCAAAACAATGACCATTACAACCAAAAACACATAGCCATTGTTTTGCGTAAAACATAACCAAAATTAGCAAAACTGTAGCCATCATCATTAACCCCATTGCATGCAGGGTTGGTAAAAAATTCATCAAAAATTTCTTTGACCTCCAACTGGAGTGATCCCACCATTGTTTGAAATCATGAATCGCATCCTATGTACCCATGCTTAATAAAAATTCAAAACCTTTTCTATTTATTCAAAAAAAATTCATTAATTTGGATAAAAATCTAAAAATGACACAAACCCCCTTTTGACATAAGCTTACAGCAAATTCATTAAAAATTTGTTTCTAATCCAAAATAAGTGGTTCCACCTATGTTGGAAAGCTGAAGCCAAGACCCACCTATCCTTAACCAAAATAAATCTAAAACCCCTATTGTTTTCTTGGAAAAAATTCATGAATTTACATGGAATTCTAAAAGACGGCATAAAAAAACCTAATTACATGACCTTACGAAAACAACCATAACTTTGTTGTTATTCATCCAAATTGAATGAGACAATATCCATTGGAAAGCTAAACATAGGGCTACAAACACAAAATATCAAATTTTAAAAATATGAATCCATTTTCTTAAGAAAAAATACACAACATTTCTTTTTTTTTTTTTCTTAATGCAAAAATCACCCAAAATCTAAAAATTCATAAAATCCAACTTAACGTAGCCACAAAAAATAGCCAAAATAGCCAAAAAAATTGATACCCATTTGAAAAAATATCAAAATAAGGTGGTATTATTTCATTAGAATTAAATCTCAATGAAGATTTAAGCCTAGATTTGATTAAAATGGCCCTACCCCAAATTTTGGGAAAAAGCATGAACATAGCAAGCCTAATTTTGAAAATCAAATCTACCAAAGCTAAAATAATGAAACAACCATAGATGTACATAGAAACAACCAAAATAAGAGATAAGATTTTTTCATAATTTTTTTTACCCCCTCCATTAGCATAGATCTGAAGAGAACAACCCCACATATGGTAAGAAAAACAAGAAAAATGACTAGAAACTAAGATAAAAGTGGCTACAATTGCCTACCTTGGAATAGCCATGGATGAAGCCTAGATTGAAATGGATTTAGAAAGTTCTAATAGCTCCCTAGCATGCTCATCTACCTTCTAAATTCTTTGATTCTAGCTCTTCCCTCCACACTACTTGAACATTGTAGTTGTTGCACCAACACTAGGAATGGTTGAAATCTAGGAAGAATAGAGGTTCAATGCTAGCTGCAAGGAAGATTGAAAGCTTCCATGTTGAACATTGATGCTCTCTACAATAAGAAATGTTTTTTTGGTCTCTGTTTCAATGTGTTGTTTGTGATTAATGGAGTTGTGATCAAAACTTACAAAATTTTATAATAAACACTCCACCAAATCTAAATGCCCACCTCTAAATACCAATTGCCAATTTAGTGCACCATAACACCAAGTGCACCAAAGTGTAAGTGGGGGAAAGTATCTTCCATGTTGAGATTGATGGGAATTAAGCTAAAAATTCAAAATTTAAAATTTTTGGGTTGTGCGCCACTATACACCCTCACTCTTGGCCTAAAAATTACATCAACACTAAATTTTGAGCACTAGAAAAATAACCAATCCTTAACTCCCATGCATCCATGGTAGGGATGTCATGCCCAGCATGGATACATGCATCTCACTTAATAAAACCATTAAAACATATCCTTTTACCATTCTTGGTAGCTAAAACCTGACTTTTTCAACCCTAGGCTTCTAAAAAAGGGTGTTAGACATTGACAAAGCTAGGTAACTTAGGTTTTCACACTGGGGAAAAATTGCCCAACATGGAAGAAAGGAGATAACACCCATTCTTACCCCCCAACACCTATCTAGCCTAAGTTTTATCTCTCAAAGTGGATCCACATGACCAAGAATCCCTCCAAACACCCCTTGTAGCCCCAAAACCTCACCACACCTAGTCGAAAGTGGTTGAAACTTTGGGATTTGGTAGTTCCAAGTTGGGGGAAGTTTCATCTAGGCTAGGCATGTTAGCCTCAGCATGGATGGATGTGGGGAAGATAAAAATTACCCAAATTAACTACTTAGTAGCCATCTCTCAAAGTCTAGTACCCCCTCACAATCTCTAGTAGCCTAGATTGACCCTTAGCCAAGTCAATTGGCCATTCATTGCCGGTTACACTTTGGTGAATTCCCCCTCCATGCTGCCTAGTGTGGACCAATGTGACAACCTATGGGATATGGAAGAAAAACTAAGTTGTGACCCAAAATAGCCAAATAACCTACCCTAGTGATCCCTAAACCCTGCTAAAATCCTTTAGAGCTTCCAAAGATCTCAAAAGTAGTAAAAAATGGTAAAAAACTAGAATCCCCCTCTCATACACACTAAGGCCATCATGCCTAGTGTGGAAGAAGGAGGCAAATTTCATGAGGCACCTAGGAGCCTCCAAACCATTGGATCTTGACACCTTGTATTGACCATTGACACCGACAACCTGAGAGGTTGACATGCATGGTTGATTAGATGTCGAATTGGTCTAGATCTTACTTTCTTCATTCTTTCATTTTGGGGAAGACATCTTCCACACTACCTATCATAGAAATAAGATGGATGGAGCTAGGAAGATTACTGGAGAATCTCAGAAGCAAGAAAACAGCCTTAAATTATCTTGAACTAACACCAAAACCTAGATAGCCATTCCAGAAGCCACTATAATGCTAAAAATTAATAAAAATCAACCCCCTAAGGTTCTTCCATGCTAGGGAGGACCTCATCCATGCTTATAATTCTTGTCTCAATGTGAATAGAATGGAATAAGCCAAAACTATTGAAGTTTACATGTAGTTTGACTTCTGAAAGCAATCCAATCCTTCTGGAAGTCTCTTGAAATGACCAAAACCTGCCTCCTTTTGATACTTCACATTGAGGAGAATCCCATCCATGCTAAGCATCCTAGCCCTAGCATGGATGGAGGGGGGAAAGCCTAAAACCCCTCTCACAGCCATCAAAGTGATCAGATTTTGATCCTAGGCATTGATAGTTGACACTTGCAACCTTATAGATAGACATGCATAGACAAAACTAGCAAAAATTAGCAAGAAGCAAAGCCTCCTAGTTTCTCCACTCTATGAGACACCTTTTCCATGCTAGACAACATGGAAGGAAAAGATGGGAACCTTGGAGGAACTCAAAGATAGCCTTTAGATACCTCAAATGAACATCAGGAAGCCTCATGTGCATCTCGGGACCCTGTCTACTTACCCTAGGACTTTCAACCTCAACAAAATTGATCATCTGTAGTCAAAAATCCTTTCTCCCTAGTCCTCCATGTTTAGCATGGGAATCCCAACGTGGAAGAAAGGGGAAACATAAAAAACAATCTAAAAACCCCTGAAATAACCAAGTGTTGACAGTAGGCAACATAGTCAATACTAGCAACCTTAGAAATTCACATGCATGACCAAAAATGATAGAAAATGGTAAAAGTAGGGTCCCTTAGTTCTTTGATGTTGAGAGCCACCTCTTCCATGTTGGATAGCACTAGAAATAGGATGTTGGATAGCATGGAAGTAGGATCCATGTAAAGTTGTAGGATGTCTTCTTGATTGATAGTCCTCAACCTCAGCAACCATGGAGGCGCACATGCATAGTCAGTTAAGGCCAAAATTGGTCTAGATCTAATACTTGTGGTTCTTCCATGCTAGAGACTCTCTCTTCCACATTGGATAGCATGGATACTAAAGGGGGGAACTCATTTGGGTTTCATAGACACCTTAGAATTACAATAAATGACCTTGCATGCATCCTAGAATCTTGTCAACACCCATTAGAGCCTTCAAACCTTAGGAAACTAATCTCATATGGTCAAAAAGCTATTCCCCCAAATATTCCATGCTAAGCATAGCATCCCTAGTGTGAAAGAAGGGGGAAAGCCCAAAAAGAATTGAGAAACACTTAAAAATATCAAATTTAGACCTAGAACCCTTGCTCCTAGCCCTGGAAACTTTAGGAGCTAACATGCATAGTCAATTGTGACTTGAATTGGTCTAGATCTAAGATTTTCATCTCATCCATTTTGGAGAAGGCTCCTTCCACATCGAGAACCATGAAAATAAGGTGAAAAAGTTGCTTTTCGACTTTTGATGATAAGATGACACTCCTAGAAACCAAAAACCTACCCCGAAGAAGCCTAGAACCACACAGCCTTCAAATTATGCTTGTTTGACTTTGTTTTGATCCTCAAAATTCATTCCCCCCAATCTTCCATGCTAGAGTAACTTCCCTAGCATGGAAATAGGGGGTAACCCCTTAGGTTTCCTTGAATGACCTCCAAACATTACCAAAATCAGCTAGAAACTTGTAGAATCATTATCTATAGCTCTAGGAGGCTAGAAACCTAGATGCTGTGCTTCCAAAACATCCTAAATACATGGAACAAGTGTTCTATAATTCTTCCATGTTGGGGATGCTTTGCTTAGTGTGGATAAAGGGGGAAAGCCATTTCAACATGTTTTGACACCCAAATTGACTCAAATGGCCTCAAAATGAAGCTAGGGGATGCAAAACTTCTAGATCTAGGTTCTATCTATCTATTTGACAATGTTGGAACCTGTTTTTTATTGGATTTTGGTTTTCTACATCGAGCCCCCTCTTTTCCATGTTGTCTAGCATTAAAGTAAAGGGGTTGAGCTTCATAACCTATTTTATAAGCTTTACTAACCTCTAGAGTGCCCAATTTTGATAGATCTAGCCCTGTGCTACCTTGGGAAGGCCACAGAACCTCAATTTTGGATCTCTGGATGCCCCAAAATCAAAATTTCTTAAACTTCATGCTAAGGATCCCTTAACCACATTGGCCAACATGAAAAAAAGGGGGTGCACTATGGAAGCCTCAAAACTCTTGATTTTTAAGTCTAGAGAGCCCAGAAATAGCCCTCACTAATGCCTAAACTGACCTAATAGCCTTGTAGCCTTAAGCCATGGTCCACTAAGGCCTAAAACTAGCAAAATCTAATTCCTTTGAACTATATTAGTCAGATTTCACCATATGTAGTCTGTTTTGATTAATTTGATCTTATTACATGATGTTTCAACTTGCTTTTGGCCTTGTGCTGCATTATTGACCTTGTAGCCTTATATTTTCTTTACTTGCCTTTATATAGCCTTATTTGCCTTTGTTTACCCTTTGATTGGTATCAAATAGTGGGGTTTGGCCTTCCCTAACCACTATTTGGCATCATGTGACCATGGCTTACTATGGCCTTAAATTGGCATCATGGCCTGTTAAGGCCTTAAACTGGCATTATAGTCCACTAAGACTCTAAACTGGCATCATGGCATGCTAAGGCCTAAAACTAGCAAAATTATGGCCCTTTCTGATTGTTTGTAGTCATATTTCTCATACTTCCCTTTATTTGACCCTTTTCCTACTTTGTTTACTTGTTTTTACTTTATTTATAGCCTTGGATAACCTTGTTTGCATTAGAATAGCATGAATTTGCATAATTTTATAGCATTTTAGCATTTTTTATTTATTTTTATCCAAGTGTCACTTTGTATGCTTCTGGTTGACATGTAGGATTAAAGTATGAGTACTTGGGAGCAGATCAGTCTACCTTTGAGCCTAAGTGGATCCCATGATGAAGTAGAATGGTATATTGACCCTGATTGCCTAGATCTTGAGCCTGAGAGTCTTGTTGACCACATAGCCTTGATAGAGAAACCTCTAGAATGATCTAAAAACATAGTCAAAACCCTTGATTTAGAGGTGGGCGACATAACCAAGGGCTCTCTAGTTGAGGTTCCTTTTACAACACACAGTGGTGAGGTAAAAACCCTTAAGCTAAGTTCCTCATTGAAGCCTCAACAAGATCAAGACATCACCATGGTCCTACAAGGCAACATTAAGTCTTTTTCCTAGTCATATGAAGATATGCTAGGGCTAGACCCATGCTTAGTCAAGCACAACATCATACTAGATCATAGCATTAGGCCAGTTAAACAAAAATTGCCCAAAATTAGACTTGATTTAGCCTTGGAAGTTTGTGATGAGATCTCAAAGCTCTACCAAGCTAGTTTTAATAGGGTTGTCAACTATGTAGAATGGGTGTCCAACATAGTGGTAGTCCCTAAGAAAAATGGGAGTATCCATATTTACATCAATTTATGAGACCTAAATAAAGTGACTATCAAGGATGACTTCCCTTTGCCTAGTATTGATCAACTTATTGATACTACGATCGAACATACCTTGTTGTTCTTTATGGATGGATTCTCAGGGTACAACTAGATTAGGATCAACCTATAACACAAACTTAGCATGACCGTCATGATCCCTTGGCTTACCATTTACTATACCATGATGCCCTTTAACCTTAAGAATGCAGGAGAAACCTATCAACGAGTTATGACCTATATCTTCAATGATTAGGTGCTACGTTTACTCAACAATTACGTGGATGATATAGTTGTTAAGTCCAAAGTGGCCAGTGACCATGCTAATGACCTGGATCTTGTGCTTAAATGATGCCTTAAGTATGAGCTTAGGCTCAATCCTAAGAAATGTATCTTTGGTATCAAGATCAGTAAAATGCTTGGCTTTGTAGTATCTAAAGTAGGGATACATGTCAATCCTGATAAAATTAAAGACATATCCAAATTAACAGTGCCTACCAACCTTAAGAAGTTTTGGGGATTACAAGGTAGATTGCAATTTATTCATAGGTTCATCACTAGGATTATGAATAAGTTATAGCCCATACAACACTTGCTGAAGAAAGGGGTTCACTACAAGTGGACGATTCAATGCCAAGAAGCCTTTGAAAACCTTTAGCAAGAGTTGGCACAACTACTGACAATCTATTCTTTGCAAGAGGGTAAACTATTTTACATTTATCTTACCATCTCTGACATATCCATTACCTCTACACTCTATCAAAAACATGATGACGGAGTAGAAATACTAGTATACTACTAGTCTTCTCACTAGTTATCCATAGTATGCTAAAGTGGAGAAGTATTATCTAACACTAGTCTTCTCACTAAAGAAATGGAGACACTACCTTTTCAAAAGTGAAGTCAATGTCATTTGCAAAGGCAACGTGCTTAGAGCCATAATGACCAACATTTATGAAAGTAGCTGTATAGCCCAATGCAAAGCCATAACTACGGAGTTTGACCTTCATTACATCTCTTAATCCTCAATGAAAGGTTAAGCTATAATCATACAACTCACAGTTTCACCTATTGATTATTAAGCAACCATATATCTTGAGTTCCCTGATGAGAACATTAATACCATTAGCCAAGTGCCTAAGGGTTATGAGGTGGTCATGCACTTTGATGGAGCTTCAATTGCCCATGGGGCCAATGTCACTACCATTGTAATGTTCTCATATGGTGAAATCCAACCCTTTACTTATCGTTTTTAGTTTCCATGCACAAACAACATAGCAAAGTATGAGGGTGTAATTAGAGGGATGATGGTAGCTTGTGACCTAGGAATTTGATGCTTAATGATCAAAGGCGATTTACAACTTATGGTTAACCAAGTAACTAAAGTCTCTACATGTAAAGCCAAACACTTACAACCTTATTGTGACCTAGGGAAGAAATTGTTATAAAAATTTGTAGACATTGATATCCAACACATACCCCAAAATGAGAGCACCATAGCCGATGCAATCACAATGCTAGCCCTCATTGTTATACCAAATGTGTTTATTAAGTTATCCAACTTAGCCATGGACTATGCTATTTCCATCACATAGAACATCGAGGATACCTTTGTGACTATTGTTCATATTGCTCCTACCATTGAGTGGTATGATGATATTAAATTCTACTTTATGCATGGCATATCCTCATAAGACTTGAATTCCACTCAAAAAGATGTTGTACGTAAATGCTTGAAGTAGTATGTCATTGTAGGTGATAACACATTATGTTGACAATCCTACGATGACATCTTACTAAAGTGCTTGGGTAAAACTAAAGCCAAAATAGTCCTAGAGGAGGTTCATAAGGGTGTTTGTGGGGGACATATAGGACCTAGAGCTATGTCCCCTAAGATTAGACAGTTAGGCTACTACTGACCCCATATGAAAAGTGACTACATGTAGAAGGTTAAGCACTGTGACATGTGCCAATGACATAGTAACCTAATATATGTATCATCGACTAAGTTGCATACAACTCACTTGGTCATTTCAACAATGGGGTTTGGATATCATCAGACCTATAACGCCTAAGTCTTCTGCAGGGCATAGTTTCATCATCATCGCAACCGAATACTTTATGAAGTGGGTTGATGATATTTCCCTAAAGAAGACTACATTTGAACAAGTCCGCAAATTTATCCTGGATAACATTGTAGCCCATGTTGGCATACACATGACCATAGTTACAAACAATGGACCACCATTTAGTAGCCATGAAATGAAAGATTTCTATCATGACCAAGGCATTAAGCATTCTTTCTCATTACCTTATTACCCTCAAGCCAATGGACAAGCAAAAGCTAGCAACAAGACCATCATCAACTTGCTTAAGAAGATGCTTAATAATAACAAGAAAAAATGGCATGAGTGACTTGTCCATGCACTTTGGGCTATCATACAACTTATCGCATAACTACTAGTGCAACCCCTTAGAGTCTAATCTATGGTTTTAAAGTCGTTTTAGCTCTGAATTATAAGTGCCATCACTCTAAGTAGCCTTGAACAACTTCATCAACGATGAGAGAACAAGGAATTGTAGACAGTAATCCTAGATTTGGTGGAGGAGTAATGTATGCAAGCACTTGTTCACATTAAACACTATCAAGAGAGGCATAAGCAACATCACCACCATAACTTGATCAAGCATAAGATCAAGGAGGGTGACTTAGTCCTCAAAGCCATCCATGAACATGTGGATAAATTCTCAACCAAATGAGCTCTTCCTTGTCACCAGAGCTTATGGTAATAGAGTGAAACACCACAAAATTTTGGCCTAGCACTTTTAGACAAGAATCAAGCTAAGTCATGCTACTGCCCAACATGAGTACAACATGACCAAACTTTAGAGCCTCCAAAACGGCATGAAATGACATACAATGGAGCAAGCAAGGTCCCCCCCTAGGGCCCATAGGCGACTGCATCAACTTTCGACATCGAGAATCAAAAGTTTCAGGCTCAAAATGCTTGGTTTTGGCTAAGTACACTTTGGTTACGTTTTCTTACACTATCAGCGTAAGGCTCAACGTCACCAACTTTTGGAGCCCTGAAACTGAGTCAAAATAGGCCGAAATTGAACATAGGGACCCCCCCATGACCTTCAACAAGGTCCCCAGTAGGTCCCAGCCTCTAGAAAGTCAAGTTTTGGGCCTCAAATGTGCCACTTTGACTTGGTGATGCTGGGGATATTTTTCAAACACTGCTCAGCGTAAGGCTCAGCGTCGCCAACTTTTAAAGCCCTGAAATTGAGCCAAAATGACATCCAAATCAGCCCAAATTTGGCACACAGAACCCCCATGACCCATGGCATGCAGATCCACTCCAAAAATGGGTCTTTCAGGTCAAAAATGGGCTCGAAATGCACTATTTTTAGGTCATATGCTGTTAGTGACGCTGACGCTGACGCTCATGCTGACGTTGACGCTTGACGCTGATGCTGGACGCTAACGCTGACGCTGATGCTAACACTAGATGCTGACATTGATGCTAATGCTGGATGCTGAAACTGATGCTAACACCAGAATAGGCTACACACACATCAGAGCCAGATCCACGCACATTGGAGGCCTTGGCGCAGCAAAAAATAGCACAGATGTGCATATCCAGAGGTCAGACGTCTAGATCCATTCTTGTACTTTAACATTCTTTGTACATTTTTGCATTTTTCAGCGTATCAAGCTCTTACACTGTGGATTACACACGTCAGCGTAAGAGATCTTGGTCACGCTGCACGTTGTATATTGTAACATTTTGTGCATCCGATCAACGCACACACTTGTCACCCGATCCGAAGTTTTCTCATCCTACAGCCACTAATCTTCTCCCAGATTCAAACCTCCTACCTAAAACTATATAAATCTCCTATTTTTCCACTAGATCAAGGTTGGAAAAATCTGAATCTAACACACATAAGAAATCTAGGCATCAATCTCATACGTTGGGCTTCATACAGACTGAACGCTGTACACCTGCAATCCAAAACCTACATTTTCCCAGCACCTACTCTCATCCATCGGGGCTAAACGTCCACCTTGCAACCAATCTGCAACTCCATTATGACCGGTGCACATTTTAATTATTTATCAATACAAACAGTTTGCATTATTGCCCAGATTCGTGCAGTTTACATTATTGTTCCTGTTCACGTTTTTTTTGCTGTTTTTGTTATTTTTCATTTTAACAGTTTACATTCATTTTCATTTGTTTACGTTTAGTTTTGCATTTTTTTACGTATAACCCAACGTACCACAATTGCGTACGTTTGGGGAAGTCCTCGTTTGATCCGCGTGCAGACCATTCAAGGTACTCTACCTTTGTTCATTTCCAGCTTGCCCTCAAGCGAAGGCAGGGTCTTACTATTTTGTCCATAGATCTCTCAGTGTCTGTTCATTCTAGCCTCTCATCGACGATTGCGGACGGTACAATAAAATGACGCTAGAAGGAGGGCCTTTCTCTGTTAGATCTGCCTGTTAGCATCCCAGATCCAGCGTTTACACTCTGCTGTGATTGTCAGCATTCCTACGCTACCTTGTTCCCAGCGTTCAGGCTCTATTTCCTGCTCATAAATCCTGTTATCTAGTCCAAACGTAGTTTCAGAATTTTCTAGACATGTCCCTACTTGAATCACAGCGTCCAACACTTAGTTTTCTTACCCAAACGTTGGTCACGCTAACATTTGATCAAGCTAATGTTTGGTCAAGCTGACGTTTGGTCACGCTAACGTTTGGTCAAGCTGACGTTTGGTCATGCTGACGTTTGGTCAAGCTAACGTTTAGTCATGCTGATGTTTGGTCAAGCTGATGTTTGGTTAAGTTGACGTTTGGTCAAGCTGACGTTTGTCACGCTGCCATTAGTCACGCTGACGCTGTGTCCAACACTTAGTTTTCTTACCCAAACATTGGTCACGCTGACGTTTGGTCATGCTGATGTTTGGTCAAGCTGACGTTTGGTCATGCTGACATTTGGTCAAGCTGACATTTGGTCAAGCTGACGTTTGGTCACATTGACGTTTGGTCATGCTGGCGTTTGGTCAAGCTGACGTTCGGTTAAGCTGACATATGGTCACGCTGACATTTGGTCATGCTGATGTTTGGTCATGCTGATGTTTGGTCAAGCTAACACTTGGTCAAGTTGACGTTTGGTCAAGCTGACATTTGGTCACGCTGACGTTTGGTCATGCTGATGTTTGGTCACGCTGACGTCTAGTCAAGTTGATGTTCGGTCACGCTGACGTTTGGTCACGCTGACGTTTGGTCACACTGACATTTGGTCAAGCTGACGTTTGGTCAAGCTGACACTCCTTCGTACGCTGTTCAACACTTAGCCATATTTTCGCTATTCAACACTTAGCCATTTATGTTCTTTCGCTTATGCTACTACATCTAGGCACTTTGACAATGGACCCTATGCACACCAACATCACCACCATGCCCGTTACCGACTTCGGTACTACAATCTCGGATCCTATCACCGCCGCTGAGTCCATAGTTGCCCTTGGTACGATGAATCCTCAAGGGTCATCTCGTCGATCATTGAGACTACAAGGTATGGATCCCGCATTCACCATTTTAACGCCTGAACAATATAATTTTATTTGTGTTAAAATCCAAGCTAACCTGGTCGTTGACCGAGCCAAGCTAGAAGCAAAGAGACACTATGAGCTAGTTTACAAAGGAGGCCATGACTTCATTCCCACCACCTATGATGTCATCCCACTCACTCAATCCCACCATGAACTCCTATCACAACTCCTCATGGCCAGGAACCAAACCTCACGTCAACCCGCAGTAGAATCTCAAAATGGAGATGAGGAAGACAATTTCGCAGCTCAATCCGAACATGGGGATTCGTAACATACCCTCAGTTCGCAGACTTACGTGAACCCGTTATTTCACCCATTCACAGGAGAGACCATGTCTCTTCATACAGTTAAAAGCACTCAAACACACGTGCCCCTACAGGAAGGATCCATCCACTCTTATTCCCACTCTTCCTATGACCAACTCTCAATTCACCATGCCCATGCCCACTATTCCTCCGGTCACCGCGTTGTCCCCTCTCTTACAAGTACAACCCCAACAACCCCCCTCTCAGATTAATGTAGGAGCAACTTTCCCACCCCAAGTAGTTGGGATGCCATCTGTGATACCTGCTACCACATCAACACACTTCATCCTACGATTGCAGGTTCATACCACACCTTTAGCTCCTCCAGTACAACACCAGGTGCAAAACCTCCCTTCGCAACCCACAGTTGGGAAATGGCTCGCCCCTGTCACTCAACAAGAACAACAACCTACACCTTACGGCATGCCACCCTTAGTAGCACCCACTATAAATATTCCACAAGTGCAACCTTTGATCACTCAACAATCATCATTCCCATTGTACTGACCTAAATTGTCGGTGTAAGGCTGGAAGGGAAACAAACACCGAGAGATCGTTGGGCAGACATAGCTGACCCAACCTTCGCTTGAGGGCAAGTTGGAAAAGGGAACGAAGGTAGAGTGCCTTGGATGGTTTGCACGCAAATCAACCAAGGACTTCCCCGAGCGTAAGCTACGGCTAATGCTAAGGTTATCGTAAACAATGTAAATGGAATGCAAACAGTGATACGAAATGTAAACAAAGCGTACTGAATTATAAATAAAGTGTAAACAGAGCTATATTGTAAACAAAATGTAAACTGAAGTAAAATAATGTAAATGGAAGGCAATAATGAAACTGTATAATATCGTTTAAATAGGAATATGCACCGGTCAAAGCGTAGTTGCACACGTATGGATGGCAAGTCAAACACCTAGCCCCGGGATGATATGACACGATAATGTGACGATGAAATGGGATGGACGTGAGAAATACTTGGAAGCCAAAAATCAGATATGTTGAGCACCCAAGGATTGCAAGTTCTGTCCTCCTTTAGAATTTCAATCTCTCCAATTTTGCCTCTTCCCCTCTTCTTCTTCTTCTTGCCTTTGCCTCCCCTGTTTATGTGAATTGATAGGGTATTTACAGGGTTGGGCTAGGGTTTGGCTAGGGTTTTCAAGAATGGAATCAACGGTTGGGAGATGAGAGGAAAATAGATCTAGTGACATGTGTCCCATGGATAGTTGGCACGAGTTGGATGTGTGTTGGATATTTTCCTTCTTTGATCAGGTTCAATGTATTTTACAATTTGTGGGTCATTCAAGCCCATGAAAATACAAACAATTTAGAAAAGCCCTCAAGCGATAAAAATTTACAAAGAAAATTAAGAAGGATTAACTTCGCCTTGCTTGTCTAGCATCCAGCGTGACTTGCAGCGTGACCTGTAGTGTGACCTCCAAGACTTGCAATTTTGGGCTGAAATTTGGACTTTTTGAAGGCTAAGACCCATAGTTATCAATAGTGGACCTTGAGGATGACTTGCACCCTTAAAATCAAGTCATTTTGGCTCCATTTTGGGGCTCTAAAAATTGGTGACGTTGATCCTTACGTTGTGCAGCGTCTGAAAAAGTAACCCCAGCGTCACCAAGTTAAAATGGCACATTTGAGGCCCAAATCTTGATTTTCTAGAGGCTGGGAGCTGCTGGGGACCTTGGTGAAGGTCATGGGGGGCCCTTGTGCTTGATTTCGGGCTATTTTGACTCAATTTTGGGGCTCTAAAAGTTGGTGATGCTGATCCTTACGCTGTGCAGCATCTGAAAAAGTAACCAAAGTGTACTTAGCCAAAACCAAACATTTTGGACCTGAAACTTTTGATTCTAGATGCTGGAAGTTGGTACAATTGCCTGTGGGCCCCGAGGGGACCTTGCCTGTTGAATCATGGGCCATCAGGGGCTAGTTTGGAGGCCTCCAAGTTTGGTCACACTGTACTCATGTTGGGCAACAGCATGACTTAGCTTGATTCTTTTCTAAAAGTGCTAGGCCAAAATTAGTGGTGTTTCACCCACCAACCGTACAACAGTCTAATTTGTACGGCACTCAAACTAACCAACCTCCTGCTTCACCTAGTGCCCAAGACTGGGCTGAAGCTAAAAAAATGATGCAGGAGCTAGCTGACGAGGTAAAACGCCTCAAAACTGCTAACAATGAAGAGCTTAAAGTATTAGAATTTTATCAAGATGATCCTATTAGCTCTTTGGTACCACCATTAACCTTGCCCAAAGGAGTTTCTTTGCCTCAACTAACCAAATACAACGAGGAAGAAGACCCCAATGCTCATCTAGTCACATTTAGACTAGAATGCCTGTTGCTTCAGGCTTGGCCCCATGCAATCTTGCATGTGTTCGCCATGTCCCTCACTGGCATAGAATTAGACTGGTATCGAGCCTTGCCTCGTAACTCCATATCCTCTTTGGAGGATCTCTTACACTAGTTCGTTACTAGGTTTAAATACAACCTAAAACCTGAAGCAACCTTGGACAGTCTGATATAGGTAAAACAAGCACCCCTTGAACCTGTACAAAAATTCATCCAAAGATGGAGTGCCGCACTCAACGAACTTCATGAGCCAATCCTAGAAACATACCTTCTTACGATTCTTAAGGGAGTTGTGAATGACTTCGTCAAATCAAAACTGTATTATCTAAATGCGCGCACTCTAAGCCAAGCTTTTGTACAGATTAAAAACATAGAAGAGGCGGCCCAAAATAGCCATGACCTTGCTTACTTAGCCTTTAGAAATCAACACACTAAAAAAGATAAAGAAAAGGCTAAAGCAATAGTAGCAGCAGTAGCAAAGACTCAACCTACCAACATGGGGCAGTAAGGCAGACCACCTACTGCTCCCGTTAACTATGAGAGAACCGCTCCTACACACACACTTGAATCATCTACCATGTAAGCTACTAACACAGGTCATGCACGTACGTTTGAGAGGAAAGACCCTGCTCAATACACACTGCTCCCCATGAAGCCTTCCTAGTTGTTAGATCAACTTTTGAAGGCTAGGGCCATTAAACACAAGCAGTTGTCCCCAGCGGCAACCCAGAGACACGACCGATTCTGTGAATTGGCCAAAAACCCAAGCTTGGCAACACCAAATGAGCCTCCTATTCCAAGAGGCTTTAAACTAGATCGATTTTGCGAGTACCATCAACGGAATGGGCATGGTACTAATTATTGTTTCACCCTCAAAAAAGACATACAACGTATGATTGATAGGGGTGAAATAACATTTGACGATGCCAACCCTGTTAAACCGCAAAATCAATCTATGGGCGTGTACAAAGATCCCCTTAATACTAAGGAAGATCCTTACGTTATTAACACGGTCCATATCGAAAATGAACAAGGAATGCCCAGAAAACCTTTCGTGATTCATGTTCCTCCTACAGCACCAACATCATCCCCGCAATCTTCGTATCCCACATACAATCCGCCTACACCTACAAAGCCATTTGTCATTCGTGTACCCCCTGTCAATGCAACCTTAAATGTGCAACCACCTACCCGGCCCACTCCCTTTGTGGTCCGGGTGCCACCCGCGGTTGCAACCACAGACGTACAATTACAAAACCGACCAACTTCCTTCGTAATCAGGGTATCCAAACACCCTGATTTTCAACCTCCTACCCCTCAATCGCAAACCAAACCAACCCCGTTTGTCATCAGAGTGCCTAAACACCCTGATACACAACCATCTCCAACTGTTCAACCGTAACTTTGACCTGCTCCATTCATAATCCGAGTCCCAAAACAACCCGATGTTTAAACTCCAACAGTTCCCCCACAACCTTCACAAGAATGCCTCGCTGATAGACTCACTAGGGAATGGTTGGAAAAGGAACGTCGATGCCTTGAATTGGGGTCACCGAAAACCCACTCCCTTAAATGGTCTACCTATGGCTCCGACAACCGACGAGCCGAGCACAAGTCATGAAAGCAAAACATCAGGAATGCCAGATATGGTGAACCCAACCGTCACGTTCGACCACGTGAAAACCACTCCACAAGAGATACAGCTGTTGGGTCCAATGGACCAAGTCTCAACGAGCATACCAAACAGTAAAAACTTGGCCAGTGCCCTAACTCAGATCACACAGGCGCTAAAACAAAAAAACACATTCTTAAGTCTATATGATCTAGTGATGACTTCTCAGGTGCACCGTGAAGCCCTAGTGCAAATGCTCACTTCGATCTAGGTTAGTGAAGACCATCCTGCCACTGAACCATCAATTCATGCAGTGATTTCTCCACAACAAAGATCAGGTTCAGCATCACTAGGCTTTCATCCTGAAAACATTAAAATAGATGAAAAAACGGGAGAAGTCACCACTGCCCCTATGTTCATAACCATTCAAGTAAACCAGTTTAAAATACATAGGGTGCATGTCGACGACGAGGCAGCCACTAATGTAATACCTTTTCCCGTCATCGAAAAAGTAGTCCTCATGGAGCAGATTCACACAACGGCAACAACGTTCCTAAAATCCTTTAGTGGGTCACATGTCGTGATTAAAGGCACAATCACTTTGGATTTCATAGCAGGGGATCGGTTCCCACGTTAGCTGAATTTGTAGTCGTAGACGAGATGCCTGGATTTAACTTGATATTGGGATGACCATGGTTAGCCCAATTAAAAGTGGTTTCCTCACCCATCCACCAAGAGATTCACTTACCCTATGAAGGTGGTGAAATCATTATACACGGTGATGCGGCTACACCCAACACCTCTACACACGTAGGCACAAACCAAGGCTCAAAGGTCGAATTCGATGAGCCTAAACAGGATGAAGCTACTCCTGAGCTTAAACAGGGCGCCACACCCATTGACAACCAAAATGATAACCAATCTCCAAACTGTGATCCCCCAGAAGATATGGAAGCATTACAAAACGTGAAAACATCGGAGCTTGCTGACATAGGGGTCATTCCCCCAGACGTCTCATGGTCAGAATTACCGTTTAACATAATTAGCGAAGGAGACGTTGAATATACGATTACACCGACGTGTCCAACACACCAAGCCAA
Source organism: Gnetum montanum (assembly GCA_015680685.1). Classification (NCBI taxonomy): domain Eukaryota; kingdom Viridiplantae; phylum Streptophyta; class Gnetopsida; order Gnetales; family Gnetaceae; genus Gnetum; species Gnetum montanum. The sequence goes on along the minus strand of MNCI01022892.1, from coordinate 73,170 downwards.
TCTTCGAAAATTAAAGAAGCTACTCAATTGTTAAACCATCGATCGTCCGAAATGACGTTAAACTACCATCATCCGAAATGACGTTAAACTACTATTGTCCGAAATGACGTTAAACTACTACACATCCGAAATGACGTTAAACTACTACTCGTCCGAAATGACGTTAAACTACTATCGTTCGAAATGACGTTAAACTACAACTGTCCGAAAAGACGTTAAAATACCACATGTCCGCAATGACATAAAACTAGCCACGGTCAGAAATGGTCGGTACAGTTTAAATCTCTTTCGTTTTCTTCTGGCCCGAAATGGCCTTAAACTAGAACGCCATTGCTAAAGTCCGTCATGACTTTAAATTGACATGCATGGCCCGAAATGGCCTTAAACTAGAACAAGTTACATGTCTGTTTCTTTAAAATTACATTCTTCGTTTACGTGCATAGTTACATCCTTGCTTCACAAATTATTATTCCCCTTACATTTCTTCTACACTGTTATCATTTCAGTTGCATTCACACTTATATTTACAAAAAGTTAAAATGACAAAACAAAAAAAATATAATAATAAAAATAAAAAAAATTCTTTTGTGTTTATGTGTTTATCAAAAGTTTGGACAAAATGTAAAATAAAAAAAAATCGAATAATATAAAAACAAAAAAATGTATAAATATATAAATTAATAATATCAAATGTTTACATTGTATCACATATTTCCTTTCATACAATTTACAAATTTTCAACAAAAAAAAAAAAAAAAAACATAACTAAGCTAACAACAAAGACAAGTTGAATTAAACATCAGCGCTACGAGGAGCTTGGTTCCCAAACTCCTCCGCATCATCGAGTCCTGCTCCACTGGGGCCAACCTCTTCATCAACACTTTCATGCACCAAAACAAAATCTTAAGTAAGTTAAAATTTGTAAAACACACAAATGAAAGTAACCATCAACAAAACATAAATATCCAAGAGAGAACTAGCAAGAGAAATAATAATAAAATAAATAACTCCACTATTCGTTTGGTGCATTTAATCCTTAATGGGAACATGGAAATTCGTTAGATAATACCAATATCAGAATGATAACGTCCACAAAAATTATGATTAATAGTTTACATTACAACCATAGGTAAAATGGCAATTAGTTTACATTATAGGCTGAAAAAGTAACTCACGCTTAAGTTTTGTGCCAAAATACATCAAAACATGTGATTTTTGGCATCAATATTTAGCATGGTGTCAATTTCCTTTTATATGAAACTAATATATTGGCTACATAAGGTGGTTTATCCCAATAATATAGCATCATATAAAAGGTTGTGTTAAATTATTTTAATGGACTGAAATTATTTACCAAATCCACCTCACCTACAATGATCGAAAACCTCGAAAACCTCTTTAAATGCTGAAAGAAATCGGCACTGGTCATGATAAGGGAGAAAATTGAAAAAAAAAAGAAAAGAATACAATGAGCTTGCATATGGCCATTGGCCATGTGCTGATGGGATTCGTTGCTTTATCTGTACAAGTTTTATACACCACAATTGCATCGTATGATCCAAACGTCTTGATGTCCGCCCTCCTTAAAGGTCAAAGCCGAGGTGAGGGTAAAATGAGAAAGTGGAACACGTTTAGACATACCTTTATGTCCGCCCTCCTTAAAAGACCTTTATGTACGCACCTCCGTGTGCAAAACACGTATGTGGTATCTCTTAAGCAAACAGATTTTAAAATAATTGAACAAGCATCCATCAGTCATCATACCCATGACGCTGTTTTCTTTTTTTCTGTTTTCAGCATAAACATAAAAGAAAAAAGACCAAAAAACCAGCAATAAAAAAAAAATAAACACGCGTGAATGTGCAAGTCATCGAAGAACCTTTGGCGCTCCTAAAGGCATTATTTTTGTCTAACAAAATGAATGCATATTTACGCATAAGGTTAACCTTTTGGCAGTATGCATAAAGGATAAAGCAATGCATTGGTACACCCCCCTATTTATGCGTTGGGTCATTCACGCATTTTGTCTTAACTCAAAGAAAAAGGATTAGTGCGATGCCAAAGGCGGATTATAAAACCCCAGTTACATTCTCTTGCATATTTAAGGAGAATGTACATTCTCTTGCGTTTTCATCGTCACGGGTCATTCGCACAGTGCCTAGGCGAATCCACGCAAATGCAATGTTTTCCTGGCACGCCCCGCTCAAAACCCGATTTCCGTATGACCCATATTTGCCCCTTTGGCTGGTTCTCCATCAGGGTGGGCCATTTTCTGCATGGCTGTGGGGGCGATCATGATTGGCATTGAAATCTTGAAACCCAGAACGGTGGTGCTCAGATCCACCTTGGACACATCAATCAAAATCCGTGGACGGAATGTGATTCTCTCAAAAGCCTTGCGATTTTCCTGCAAAGTCCATTCATCCTCTGCTCCAGAGGCGTAGTAATCAAGCATCATTTTGGGCAGCTTCTGCTGGGCAATGGCCTCATACTCTGACACGTTCACAACCTCCATTGTTAATGTTGCCTCTGCAACACTTCCAGAACACAGGAAAAAAGGCAGCAGCAGCAGCCGCAAAAGCTAAGGCAGACCTTCTTACTAATAGATCATTGCAAGCCCTTCTACGCCTATCTTCCCCTCTGCGCCTTGAACAGAAGCTCAAGTGCACGAGGACCCTCTGAGAATCTCCGGGTCCTTCTAAAAGACTGCCACCTTCTCTTCGGGCATTGGAAGATGAATCAACTCCATATAAGCTGGATGACCCGGGTCTTCTTTTTGGCTTGGTCAAAAACTTGAGTGAGCTCTGCCCGCTTCCCACTCGACCCTTGAACCCGAAACAAGAAAAGCAGGATCGGGCGCCCCGGGGATGATTTTCTTTGGGCTCTCGTCCTTACATTCATTCCTGGAAATGAAACTCAAAAGAATGCTGCCCCAGAAAGGGGCCTTCATTACAGAGAGCCAGTCATAGAATCGATTTACTTGACTTGTCCACTTGGGGAGTCTCGGACGAAGGACTCATTCCTCAGTTGCTTCTCTTTCCTCAACCACTTTAGCGCGCCTAGCTGACTGAGTTACAGGGGTCCCGAGCGCTCGCAGTGGCGGCGGCCTTTGAACCCGATCAAGATCCCATCAAGGTAAGGCGACCATTCCAATGTACAAGGACAAATTCAGACAAAATTTCATTATAAACTATAAAATACGTACCCATTGCGAATTTACTGTGCTTCTGTACGCGCTCCCGAATCCAACGCAAACAGTTTGTGAAAATTTGTTCGGAATCCCCAAATCTGCGGTGCATAGGGTAGCAGCAACTTACGATAAAATGGCGGCTAACTCACGCTGCCAGGCAGTGGGGGTTAACTCACGCTGCGAGCAAAAGGCAGGATAACTCACGTTGTCAGGATAACTCACGCTGCTAGGCAATGGCGGCTAACTCACCCTGCCAGCAAAAGGCAGGATAACTCACGTTGCCAGGATAACTCATGTTGCCAGGCAATGGCGGCTAACTCACGTTGCCAGCAAAAGGGAGGATAACTCACGTTGCCAGACAATGGCGACTAACTCACCCTGCAAAAGGTAGGATAACTCACGTTGCCAGGATAACTCATGCTGTCAGGCAATGGCGGCTAACTCACGCTGCCAGCAAAAGGTAGGATAACTCACGCTGCCAGGCAATGGTGGCTAACTCACACTAACTCACACGACAATTTAGTGGCATCAACCCAAGAAACACTGGATTGCTTTAAAGGAATGACAAAATCTCTAGACCTAGAAACCGATAACATTACTGAAGATCCCCTAGCCGAAGTCCCCATAACTACGTCAGATGGCGAGGTTAAAATTTTAAAACTAAGTACTCTGTTAAATCCACAACTTGCCAGTGTCATAACTCGAGTTCTAAAAGACAACATGAAAGCATTCGCTTAGTCTTACACTGACATGCCTGGGCTCGACCCTCAAATAGTCCAGCATAACATCATACTTGATCCAAAACTAAGACCAGTGAAACAAAAAGCATGCAAGGTCAAACCTGAAGTAGCGTTGGCAGTTCGCAGTGAGATCACGAAGCTTTATCAAGCTGGCTTCATTCGAGCTGTGGACTACGCTGATTGGGTATCCAACATGGTTATAGTCCCAAAGAAAAATGGGAGCATTCGTCTATGTATTGACTTCCGTGACCTCAATGTTGCAACCATAAAGGATGACTTCCCGCTGCCTAGCATCGATCAACTTGTTGATTCAATTACTGGGCATGCATTGTTATCCTTTATGGATGGCTTTTCAGGATACAACCAGATTAGGATCAATCCCGAACATCAACTCAGGACAACCTTTATGACACCATGGGGTACATTTTGTTATACGATGATGCCATTCGGTCTCAATAACGTTGGAGCTATGTATCAACGAGTAATGACATTCATCTTTAGTGATTACATGTTCAAATCGCTCAATGACTACGTAGATGACATTGCGGTCAAATCAAAAATAACTAAGCAACCCGAAGAAATGTGTCTTTGGGGTCAAAATAAGCAAAATGCTTAAATTTGTCGTATCTGAGACAGGGATACGAGTAGATCCGGATAAGGTTAAGGCAATAACAAATCTGAAACCACCTAGCAACTTTATTGAACTTCGCGGTCTACAAGGTAGATTACAATTTATCAGACGTTTCATTGAAAAACTTATGGACAAGTTGAGGCCTATGCAGCACTTATTGCGCAAGAATGTCCATTTTGAATGGACTCCACAGTGCGAAGAAGCCTTTGACAACATCAAAATGGAACTAGCTCAACTACCGACAGTTCATTCACCATAGAACAATAAACCATTTTACATCTACCTTGCAACATCTGCATCATCTATCGCGTCTATGCTTTGTCAGAAACGCGATGATGGAACTGAAATCCCTGTTTACTACTTAAGCCATGCATTAGTAGCCTACGAATAACGTTACAATGACGTGGAGAGGTCATGCCTTGCCCTTATCTTTTNAGTTTCTGGATGAGAATGTAAACACAATAGACACAATACCTGATAACTATGATGCAATCTTAAACTTTGATGGAGCATCGACCTCCCGAGGAGGAAGTGCTGTAGCTGTCATCACATATCCCTTTGGGGAGATCCGACCCTTTGCTTATCGTTTAAAATTTCCTTGTACTAACAATGTGGCAGAGTACGAAGGTCTTCTTAGAGGTCTCATGGCAGCACTAGCTTCAAAAACCACACGGCTCGTAGTTAGAGGCGACTCACAATTAGTCATTAATTAGGTCATAGATGTATATGCATGTAAACCTTTACATTTACAACCATACTGCGACTTGACAGAACACCTGCTGAAACAATTCACAAACATAGATGTACAACATCTTTCCAGAAATGACAATACCATCGTAGATGCACTTGCAACACTAGCCCTGAACATTTCACCTGACATGTTTCATGCGTTGCCCAGTTTCATAATGAGTTGTGCCAAGCCCGTAACTGATGCTCTCGATGAACTGCCCATAGCATCCGTTAGCACAACACACGCCATGGAATGGTACGATGACATAAAGGAGTACCTTCTACATGGTGAACCACCTCAACATCTAATGAACGCTCAAAAGGACGTGGTACGGAAACGCTCTCGGCAGTATGCACTAGTAGGGGATACCCTATGTCGTAGATCCTATGAAGGCATTTTGTTAGTGTGCGTTAGTAGCAGCGATGGTCAAACCATTGTGGAGCAAGTTCATGAAGGACTTTGCGGAGGGCACATAGCACCCAAAGCAATGGCAACCAAAATCAAACGTTTAGGCTACTATTGGTCGCATATGGAGTACAATTGTTTCTCCAAAGTCAAAACGTACAGCAGTTGTCAAAAACATGGTAATCTCATACATGTGCCACCTAATGAGTTGCATATAGCTCAAATCACATGGCCTTTCCAGAAATGGGGGTTAGATATCATAGGACCAATAACTCCCCCATCTTCCACAGGACATAGCGTCATTATAACCGCAACAGAATATTTCACCAAATGGGTAGAAGCTATTCCTCTTAGGAAGACCACATCAAAACAAGTATGCAACTTCATCCTTGAAAACATTGTGACTCGTTTTGGCATTCCAATGACCATAATCACAGATAACGGGCCACAATTCAGCAGTGTTGAAACCAAAACCTTCTGTGAAAGTCTAGGCATCAAACATTCATTTTCACATCATACTATCCTCAAAGTAACGGTCAAGCAGAATCCACGAATAAAATGGTCATCATGGTGCTTAAGAAAATGCTTAATCAAAGCAAAAGAAGATGGCACGAACAACTAGTTTATGCGCTGTAGGCATATCAAACGATGCACAAAACATCCACAGGTAAAACACCATATAGTCTTGTTTATGGTTCAGAAGCTGTTTTACCTTTGGAGTTGCAGGTACCTTCATTGCGGATCACACTCTCTGGACTCCTCGATGAAAGTCAAAATAATGACTCAAGCATTGTTGACCTTGACTCGGTGGAGGAGGAACGAACACACACACTAGATCAAATCGAGTGATACCAGAAGCAACAACGACGACAACATCAACATGACATTCACAAGCACCCTATCAAGGAAGGTGACTTTGTCCTTAAGGCAGTCTGTGAACACTCAGACAAATTCTCGGCCAACTGGGAAGGTCCTTACTTGGTCACTAAAGCATACGAAAATGGAGCATTCAAACTAGCCGATATGGATGGTAACGAGCTTGCTCATCCAATAAATCACATGTAGCTCAAGCCATTTTACATCTGAACAAGGCCTAAGGTATGCACTGGTCCTGGAATCATGCCAATAAACTGATACCATAGATTTGTCCTGGAATCATGATAGTAAACTGATACCACAGATTGGTCCTGGAATCACAACAGTAGACTGATACCACAGTTTGGTCCTGGCATCATGACGGTAAATTGATACCACAGATTGGTCCTGGCATCATGATGGTAAACTGATATCACAGATTCGTTCTAGCATCACGACAATAAACTGATACCATAGAATGGTCTTGGAATCATGACAATAAACTGATACCACAGATTCGTCTTGGAATCACGATGGTAAACTGATACCACAGAAAGTCCTGGAGTTATGATGAGAAACTGACACCACATAGCTTTGTCCGAAATGACAATAAACTAGTACTCATCTAGCATGACATTAAACTACCACGCTAATCTGCCAGAGTCCACTAAGACTATAAACTAGCTTGCCTCTTCACAATCCGCTAAGACTATAAACTAGTATGGCATCATCCGCTACGACTATAAACTAGCAACGTCCAACGAGTTATGACGTAAAACTAATCCATGACAATCCGCTAAGACTATAAACTAGAAACATCATCACTGGCCTACGGATCTATTGCTGCATTCAACCGCCAGTGCTCATCAAAACCTGCTGCACGAAACTGACGTTGTTCACCATTTTGCTTGCCTATAGCTCCACATGGTGGCTCCATTCCACCAATTGCATTCAGGTCTGAAGTGTTTAAGCTAACATCACTTGTGGTTTTCTTGTCTTTTTGGAGTTGTGTTTGCAGGATGACACCCAGAGGTGTTCGCACACGGATGCACTTCATCATGGCAATGAGGTACCACATTGTTCCTGATGCATGTAACTAGGTTAATCAAACCATTCACAAGTACATTCCCAGTTCCCCAAATGTCCCTCATTTCCTAGCATGTTCTCTCTCCTGTGTTCAGTTACATTTTCCAGATACATCCCAGTCATCCCAAAACTCTAAACACATGATTGCACTCTATAACTCTCAAAGCAATTGCAACACACAACACAACACATGAAATTGATACAACAAGCACACAAGCACGAGTATAAAATTTAAAGAGAGCTCTGTTGAAAAACAAAAACAAAGAAAAAGGAAGAAGAAAAAAAAACAAACAAACAAAAAACAAAAAAAAAAAATCCAAGAGCAAAACCCATCACAAGACTCTTGGCGCTTCCCATACAAGCCCCAAGCGGGAAGGTACTTGTCTTGGAAGAAAAACACTCGTGTCTCAAACAATCATGTTAAATCCCACTGCATGGCTTTGGTTGCTGGACAACGGGTTCCCTTTGACACTCAGTAAGGATCCTGTTTCTCCAAAGAACGCACCACCTCACCGCGTGGCTTTGGCTGTGACAACGAGTTCTCTTAAACAAGATACAAGAGTCTCGTTTCTCCAAAGGACACACATCTCATGCCTTGATCCCAAGTCCACTAGCTACTGGCTATTGACAAGGACCAACATGATGTGTTCACACAAGAACATTCCCCTTCCAATAGTTAAAAAAAATCATCCCTTCATCAATCCCTGATCCCACAGTAACAAACCTTCTCCCTATACATCTCAAAACCTCATTTCCCCATCCCAGGTACTTCTGAACACGGTGCGATGACATCTGACCAAGTGCCAAAGAACAATGTTGGATGCTAAGTTGCTTGTGGTGTTTTGTACTTCTTTCTCGATGCCTCTCGGGTAGATTCCTCCAGGTGTCAACAAAGAGGGACGAATGAAACACTACAAAGTTTTGGCCTAGCACTTTTAGACAAGAATCAAGCTAAGTCATGCTACTGCCCAACATGAGTACAACACGACCAAACTTGAGAGCCTCCAAAACGACATGAAATGACATACAATGGAGCAAGCAAGGTCCCCCTGGGGCCCATAGGTGACTGCATGAACTTTCGACATCCAGAATCAAAAGTTTCGGGCTCAAAATGCTTGGTTTTGGCTAAGTACACTTTGGTTACGTTTTCTTACACTATCAGCGTAAGGCTCAGCGTCACCAATTTTTGGAGCCCCGAAACTGAGTTAAAATAGGCCAAAATTGAACACAGGGACCCCCCCATGACCTTCACCAAGGTCCCCAGCAAGTCCCAGCCTCCAGAAAATCAAGTTTTGGGCCTCAAATGTGCCACTTTGACTTGGTTAATGCTGTGGTTATTTTTTAGATGCTGCTCAGTGTAAGGCTCAGCGTCACCAACTTTTGAAGCTTCGAAACTGAGCCAAAACGACATCCAAATCAGCCCAAATTTGGCACATAGAACCCCAATGACCCATGCCATGCAGATCCACTCCAAATATGGGTCTCGTAGGTCAAAAATAGGCTCGAAATGCACTATTTTCAGGTCATATGTTGTTAGTGACGCTGACGCTTGACGCTGATGCTGACGCTGACGCTTGACGCTGGACGCTGACGTTGGATGCTAATGCTGACGTTGACGCTAATGCTGGATGCTGATGTTGGATGTTGAAGTTGGACGCTGACACTAACGCCAGATGCTGACGCTGACACTAGAATAGGCTGCACACACATTAGAGCTAGATCTACGCACGCTGGAGGCCTTGGCGGAGCATAAAATAGCATAGATCTGCATATCTAGAGGCCAGACGTCCAGATCCATTATTTTACTTTAACATTCTTTGTACATTTTTGCATTTTTTAGCGTATCAAGCTCTTATGCTGTGGATTACACACATCAGCGTAAGAGATCTTGGTCATGTTGCACGCTGTACATTGTAACATTTCGTGCATCCGGTCAACGCACACACCTGTCACCCGATCCGAAGTTTTCTCACCTTGCAGCCATTGATCTTCTCCTAGATCCGAATCTCCTACCTAAAATTGTATAAATCTCCTATTACTCCACTAGATCAGGTTGGAAAAATCTGAATCTAACACACATAAGAAATCTGGGCATCAATCTCATACGCTAGGCTTCATACAGACTGGACGCTGTACACCTACAATCCAAAACCTACATTTGCCCAACACCTACTCTCATCCATCGGGGTTAAACGTCTACCTTGCGACCAATCCGCAACTGCGTTCTGACTGGTGCACATTTTAATTATTTATCAATAAAAATAGTTTGCATTATTGCCCAGATTCATGTAGTTTACGTTATTGTTCTTGTTCACGTTTTTTTGTTGTTTTCGTTATTTTTCATTTTAACAGTTTACATTCGTTTTTATTCATTTACGTTAAATTTTGCATTTGTTTACATATAACCCAACATACCACAATTGTGTACATTCGGGGAAGTCCTCGTTTGATCTGCGTGCAGACGATTCAAGGCACTCTACCTTCATTCATTTCTAGCTTGCCCTCAAGCGAAGGCAGAGTCTTACTGTTTCGTCCGTAGATCTCTCAGTGTCTGTTCATTCCAGCCTCACACCGACAATTTTGGACGGTACATAGAGAATTCAGGATAGTCAACATGGATGTAAATAAATTGGCCAATCCAATCAATCATTCCTATCTAAAGCCATATTACATGTAGTCGATAACCATCAACAAGTGAGCCTGCTTAACCATGGCCTGATAGGGCCTAAAACTAGTAACACATCCTACTAGGGCCTAAAACTAGTGACACAACTTGCTCGGGCCTAAAACTAGTGACATGGCATGCTAAGGCCTAAAACTAATGACAGCCTACTGAGGCCTTAAATCGGCACCATGGTATGCTATGACCTTAAACTGGCACCATGCCCTGCTAAGGCCTTAGACTAGCACCATGGTTTGCTATGACCTTAAACTAGCACCAAAGCCTATGTGGGCCTTAAATTGGTGCCATGGTCTGCTATTGTCTTAAACTGGCATCATGTCCTACCGAGGCCTTAAACTAGCACCATGGTCCGCCATGACCTTAAACTTGCACCACAACCTACCAAGCCCTTAAACTAGTACCATGATCCACAATCACCTTAAACTAGCAACATTGGTGACTTGAGTAGCTTGGTTTTATGATTTCATATGGCCTATATATGCATTGTAATATTATAACATGCTTTGTTTGCTTGGTGTTCTTGTCCTCTTGGAGTTGTGTTTGTAGGATGAAGCCTAGGACCATCACAAGTGTGCAACTCATTATGGTAGTAGGTCATCACACAATCTCAATGTGAAAGATTTAGTGAGTTTGTCCTACTATGTCAAGAGTGCTGATATCATTTCCCTCCATCTAACACCTCTCCTTGAGCCCAACCCCATAGCTTGGTTATAACCTTCCATGCCTTGGGAAACAATGTTGACCTATGTTTGTCACTCATGCACTATGGCCATGTGATAACTCTTCATCATGCTCCATTTTCAAGTCCACTCAAATGTAACACAGCTCATTCAGTGGAAAAATAATTAATTCCATTGTGTACTGTCTGAAATCGTCGGCATAAGACTGGAAGAAAAACGAACGCCTAAAGATCTCTAGAGAGACACAACGGACCCTACCGTCGCATGAGGGCAAGCTGGAAAAACGAAAGCAGAGTGCCTTGGATGGTCTACATGTAGATCAAACAAGGACTTCCCCTAGCGTATGAAATGGTAGTGCACCGGGTTATCGTAAATAAACGTAAACACATGCAAATGTAAATGTGGACAAGCACAAACAAGGTGTAAACAGCGTAAACAGAAAATAATGTAAATTGTAAATATGATTGGCAAGAATGTAATTGTTTGTATTGATTGAAAATTACAAAGAAGTGCACTGGTCAGAACGTAGTTGCAGAATGATTGCAAGGCATACATTTAGCCACGATGTGAATGGATGCTAGGGAATACAGGTTTCTGGTTGCAGGTTCTGTAGCGTGACCAAGATTGCCCTTGCTTAGCGTAACCAAGTCTAATGCCCAGCATATGAAATGTTGCTTGGAATGTTCAGCGTGCCAAGTGTACAGGATGTTCTGTGATCAAATTTGCCAACCTGGATCTAGTGGAAAATTGGGGTATTTATATGATTTTGATATGTGGGATGCAGATCTGTGTGAAGATCCATGGCTGTCGGGTGTAGGAAATGCGGATCAGGGGACGCGTGTGATCGTTTTGACCAGAATGCACAAAAATTGTTGCAATGCACAGTGCAGCATGACCAAGATCTCTTACACTGGCATGTGCAATCCACAGCGTAAGAGCTTGATACGCTGAAAATGCAAAATGTACAAAGAATGTTAAAGTACAAGAGTGGATCTAGATGTCTGGCCTTCGAATCTGCAGTTCTATGTTATTTTTGTGCTACCAAAGCCTCCAGTGTGTATGGGTTTGGCTCTGATGTGTGCGTAGGCTGTTCTGGCATCAGCATTTGGCATCCAACCTCCAGTGTCCAGCATCCAGCATATGAAAGTGTTTACACTGCTGGAAGCATGCCAGTGTGACTAACAGCGTATGACATGAAAACAGTGCATTTTGAACCCATTTTTGACCTATGAGACCCATTTTCAGAGTGGATCTACATGCCAAGGGGCATGAGGGTTCTGTGTGCCAAATTTAGGTTGATTTGGATGTCATTTTGGCCCTATTTTGGTTGATTTTGCTGTGCTTACGCTGTGCAGTGTCTGAAAAAGTAACCCCAGCATCACCAAGTCAAAATGGCATATTTGAGGCCCAAATTTGGATTTTCTGGAGGCTGGGAGTTGCTAGGGACCTTGGTGAAGGTCATGGGGGGTTCTTTTGCCCGATTTCAGCCTATTTTAACTTAGTTTTGGGGCTCCAAAAGCTGGTGACGTTGATCCTTACGCTGTGCAGCGTAAGAAAATGTAGCTCTAGTGTGAGCAACTGAAAATACCTTATTTAAGGCCCAAATTTTGATTTTTTGGAGGTTGGGAGTTACTGGGGGCCTTGGTGGAGGTGATGGGGGGTCCTTGTGCTCAATTTCAGTCTGTTTTGACTCAGTTTTAGGGCTCCAAAAGTTGGTGACGCTGATCCTTACGCTGTGCAGCTTAAAAAAATGTAACCAAAGTGTACTTAGCCAAAACTAAGCATTTTGAGCCTGAAACTTTTGATTCTGGATATTGGAAGTTGGTGCAATTGCCTGTGGGCCCTGGGGGAATCTTTCTTGTTGAATCATGAACCATCGGGGCCTGTTTTGGAGGCCTCCAAGTTTGGTCATGCTGTACTCATGCTTGGGCAGCTGCATGACTTATCTTGAATCTTGTTTGAAAGTGCTAGGCCAAAATTTTGTGGTGTTTTCATTGGCCCCTCTTTGTTGACACTTGGAGGAATCTACCCGAGAGGCATCAACAAAGAAGTACAAAACACCACAAGCAACTGGGTATCAAGCATTGTTCTTTGGCACTTGGCCAGATGTCATTGCACCGTGTTCAGAAGTACATGGGATTGGGAAATGAGGTTTTGAGATGTATAGGGAGAGGGTTTGTAACTGTGAGATCAGGGAGTGATGAAAGGATGGGTTTTTTTAATTGTGGGAAGAGGAATGCTCTTGTGTGAACACATCATGTTGGTCCTTGTCCATAGCTAGTATCTAGCGGACTTGGGACCAAGGCATGGGATCTACGTCCTTTGGAGGAATGAGACTCTTGTATCCTATTTAAGAGAACTCATTGTCACAACCAAAGCCACGCAGTGAGGTGGTGTGTTCTTTGGAGAAACAAGACCCATGTTGAGTGTCAAAGGGAACCCATTGTCCAACAGCCAAAGCCACGCGGTGGGATGCAACATGATTGTTTAAGACACGAGTGTTTTCTTCCAAGACAAGTACCTTCCCACCTGGGGCTTGTATGGGAAGCACCAAGAGTCTTGTGATGGATTTTGCTCTTTGATTTTTTTTCTTTTTTCTTTTCTTTTTTTTTAATTATTATTATTTCTTCTTTTTTTTTTGTTTTTTTGAACAGAGCTCTCTTTCAATGTTATACTTGTGCTCGTGTGCTTGTATCTGTTTCATGTGTTATGCTGTGTGTTGCAACTACCTGGAGAGTTACAGTGTGTAACCATGTGTTCAGAGTTTTGGGATGACTGGGATGTATCCGGGAAATGTAACTGAACAGGGTAGAGAGAACATGTTAGGGAATCAGGGATGTTTGGGGAACTGGGAATGTACTTGTGAGCGATTTGATTAACCTGGTTACATGCATCAGGAACAATGTGGTGTTTTGTTGCCATGATGAAGTGCATCCGTGTACGAACACCTCTGGGTGTCATCCTACAAACACAACTCCAAGAAGATAAGAAAACCACAAGTGAATGAGTTAGCTTAACACTTTAAACATGGATGCAATCGATGGGATGGAGACACCACGTGCAACCATAGGCAAACAAAATTGAGCAGTAGAAATGTTGTTAGAGTCCATGTGATGAATTCATGCAGCAGGTCGATGAAGACATGCCATTTGATTATAGCAACAGATTAGTAGGCTAGTGAAGAAGTTTCTAGTTTATAGTTTTGGTAGACTGTCTTGGATTAGTTTTATGTCATAACCTGTTGGACGTTCCCAGTTTAGCATCATAGCGGACAATGCAATGCTAGTTTATAGTCGTGGAAGACTATGGAGAGGCAAGCTAGTTTATAGTCTTAGCGGACTCTGTCAGATGAGAGTGTGGTAGTTTATTGTCATTCTGGATGATCTGTGGTATCATTTTTAGGTCATGATGCCAGGACAGCTCTGTGGTATCATCTTATTGTCATGATTCTAGGACAATATGTGGTTGCATGCACGTACGTCTAGGTGATCCTGCAAAAGAAGAAACTAGAGAACACAATGTCAAGTAGTAACTGCTGAAAACAGAACCTAAATGCACAAGAAAAATAGAAAACAATGCAAAAAGTGGTAGTTTAGGGCCTTTTCGGGCCATGCATGGTAGTTTAAAGTCGTACCGGACTGTGTGTTAGTTTACGGCCTTTCTGGTCCATGAGAGAATGTATAAGTTAGTACAATACAAACGAACATGACATATGCACTGTGAAAGAATGTGAAGAATTCGTGGAGATCCAGCTTGTTTTTGGCCGCAAGGGTGTTTTGATCATGTGGTTGTCTCCTAACTGGATGTGGTTTTGGAAGCATTTTAGGCTTAGGCTCTGCTGGGAGGCTTATGGTTTTTGCCACTCATTCGGGCATTTTAGCTCTAAATACTGTGTTGGTTGCCACTCGTCTGGGCGTTTTGGCTCTATGTGTTGCATTTGTTGCCTTGTGTGTTGCATCAAGAGGCTCCTCTTTCAAGACCTATGACATGTCTATGTTATGGTCAACTTGAAAGGGAGTGTTGTCGCCATGTATGATGACTTGTCCACCTTCATATGGAAGGCAGATTTCTTGATGTATCGGTGAGGAAATGACCTGTTGTTGGGCTAGCCAAGGTCTGCCAAAAATCATGTTGAAACTTGACATCTCTTTTATGACAGTGAACTCGGTGCTGGTGGGGAATTGTTCTCCTGCCACAAAGGCTAAGTTGATTGTGCCCTTAACTGTGACACGTGATCCGTTGAAGGATTTTAAACACGTGGTTTTTTCTGGCATGATCTCATCTGCCATGCCTAGTTTGTCGATGATGGAGTATAAAGCTACATTTTTTGCCGCACCGTCATCAGCGTGCACTCTGTGAATGGTACACTACCCAACACGTACACTAATCATCAATGGAGCTATTATGACCTCCCCTCGTTCAGGGTTGAATTTAACTACATTGTTACGGAAGGCTACGGTGTTTGAACCCAATCCTTGTGGTGTGTGTTGCAAAATCATTGCACGAATGGATTCCTCGTTTGCGGGGATGTCCTCCGTAACAGGAATGGATGTTAACGTTTGAGCCAAGGCTTTGCGGTGAGCCGATGATGTCATGACCAGGTCGTACAAGCTCATGGTTGTGTTCTTTAGTTTGAGCATTTATTTCACCTGGGCCAGTGTAGCTATGAAGTCTGTGTTGTTGTTCGTTGTATTGGCTTTGGCTTCCTTCGTGTGGGTTGAGGGATGGGCCTCTTGCGTAGAGGGCTTGGGCCTAGTTTGCTTGAGATTAGGGGCATGGGCCCCAGAGTTTGATTGTTTCTTGCTTGGTGTGGCTTTTGTTTTGGCTGTGGATGTTGTTTGTTGTTCGTTTGTCCTCTTCTGCTACCATTTGGTAGGCTTACCCGTGTTGTTCGCAATGTTAACTCTTGAGGGAGAAGAGGTTGAGACATTGCCTATGGTTGGGCTATGGGTAGGTGAGGGGCCATCGCGTGGTGGAACCTTTATGACAAATGGTAGTTTGGGAGGAGTCGTTGGTGTTTGACTAGCTTGTTGTGGCACCTTGATGACAAAAGGTTTCTTTGTGGTTGTGGTCGATGCATCATGCCAGTTTAACATCTTAGCGGACGATGACGCTTCCTTCCAGTTTAATGTCTTAGTAGACGACTGTGGGGATGCTTGCCAGTTTAACATCTTAGCGGGCGAGTGAGGTGGTGCTTTGACCACAAAGGGTGTCTTCGGTGCTCAGGATTGCGTTGAATCTTGCCAATTTAACATTTTAGCGGACGTGTGAGGTGGTGGTACTTTGACCACGAAAGGTGTCATCAATGCTCTAGGTGGCACCTTGATGACGATGGGAGGCCTCTTGCTTATGGAGGCGGAGGGGATTGTTGCCTTTCTGGGAGGCACACGGATCACTAAAGGTGGCCACACAGGTTTAGGCTTACTATCTATGCCAATGGAGTTTATGACATAGGAGGCATCGTCTGTGCTGGGTTGATTCAAGGTGTTGACGTTCAGTTGGCCCTATTCTATCATTGCTCGTAGATCATCTTGTAACGCATGGCAGTTGTCGGTGTTGTGACCAGACATATGGTGGTAGTGACAGAATTGGTCTAAAATGTCGTGGAACCGGGGGCTTGTTTGGTGCTGCTAAGGTGGGGTTCCTTAGTAGCTCGCAGTACCTATCATGTCTTCGGTGGGCATTCTCTGCTACGTGTTTGTATTGGATTTGCCTAACTTTAAGGAGTTTCTCTAGTAGTTTAGAAGGTCACGCAGGTAGCAGCGTGTACTTAGAGCGATCCTTGCGCTGAAAGTTGGGCCATGCCATTGTCGTTGTGGTCGGGTTGGTACTGGTGTTTGTGGTTTTTGTGTTTGTGGCTATAGTTTCCATTGTTGTCTTTTTTTTGGCAACGTGTTGGTTCTTGTAAGCCACATAGGCAGGATCATTGCTAGTTTATGCAGCTTGCTCTATGTCCTTGATTTGTGTGAATGCTTGGCTCAGCATTTGAGCGCTTAGGTAGTATAGCTTTGACTTAACAAAGTCATTCATGGCTCCCTTCAGAATTGTAAGCAAATACGTTTTAGGGATGGGCTCATGAAGTTCGTTAAGGACTACAGTCCATCATTGAATAAACTTCTACACAGGCTCTAGTGGTGCTTGTTTCAGCTGTATCAGAATGTCTAGTGTGGCCTCAGGCTTGAGGTTGTACATAAACTGGGTGATGAACTGATGCAACAGATCCTCTAGAGAGGATATGGAGTTATGTGGTAGGGCTCGGTACCATTCTAAGGCTACACTTATTAAGGACATAGCGAACACGTGCAAGATTACGTGGGGCCAAGCTTGAAGCAATAGAGTTTCTGATCAAAATGTGACTAAGTGAGCATTTGGATCTCCCTTCCCGTTATACTTGGTTAACTGGGGCAGTGTGATTCCCTTGGATAAAGCTAATGGTGGCACTAAAGAGTTAATTGGATCATCGTGGTAAAAGTCTAGTACTTTAACTGCTTCGGTGTTGGTGGTTTTGAGGTGCTTTACCTCTTCAGCTAACACTTGCATCATCTGTTTGGCTTCTACCCACTCTTCGGTGGTAGGTAGATCAATTGGTTAGGGAGATTGTTGGGTTGTCATTTGTTGCTGTGGAGCAACGTTTAGAGTTGTGGTTGCGGGGTGTGGCATGTTGAAGTGAGTGGGTTGTTGAACAAGGGGTATGGTTCCTTGCCTAGCCACAAACTGTGAAGTGACACCCTGGATGTGTGGAGTTGAAGTGATGAAAGGGGCTCCATGTGTTTGCACATGCAGTATGTATTGGGTGGAGATGGATGTGGATAATCTCTGTCGAGATGCATGTGCTTGTGTGCTCGTTGACACTTGGTGAGGGACTGTTTATCCCATGCGACGGTGGAATGATGGGTTCATGTAGGCATGGGGAGTGAGGGTGTAATACGAATCCTCATGTTTAGATTATGCTGTGAAGTCATCTTCCTTGTCTTGGTTTTGGGGCTCCTCAGTGGATTGCCGTGAGTTTTGGCTCCTTGCCATAAGGAGCTGGGAGATGAGTCAGTGCTGCTTCAGAAAGCGGGATGATGTCATATACAGAGGGGATGGATTCATGACCACCCATGTATATGCACTTGAAGTTTCGTTTTGCCTCCTGTTCTGTGGTGTTAAGGGGAAGGTTGGCCTGAATCTTCACACAGATAAAGTTGTACTGTTCTTGTGTGAGGATTAAGAAGGTGTGTGCATCAGAGTTCTGAGATGACTCCATGGTGATGTGTGACAGGGCAGCGTACGGGCTAGCTAACAAGTGCCGAGTGTGTTTTGGGCTAAGTGTGCAGTGTGTACAACGTATGGTCAGGGCTAAGTGTGCAGCGTGACCAGTGTGCAGCATGTCAAGTTTGTGCGGTATGCAGCATGTGCAATGTGCAGCGTGTGCAAAACTACAGCATGTGAAATCTACAGTGTGTGAAATTTAAGTTTTCAAAAATTTTCTAAGTGTCCAGTGTGTGAACACTGAAAATTTATCTAAGTGTCAAGCATGTGAACATTGAAAATTTATCTAAGTGTCCAACGTGTGAACACTGGATCTGGGATGCTAAGAGGAGAATCTAATAGAGAAATTGTATTATATGTATTGGACAAGGTGATCCATGTTGATGGCAGTCAGTACTTAGACTAGATTGAAGTTAGGTGCGAATTACAGTGAATTCGGCTTTGAAATGGATGCGTTTTGTGTATTTTTGTTGAAAAAAACACTGTAGCGGTATTGTAGTAGCGTGAGCACTGTAGCAGCGTGGTTTTAGCATGTGGTTTGGGTAGTGTTTGAACAAGTAACATGATCAGCATTTTGATTAAATAGAAAACAAGTTCGGCCCTCCTTCTAGTGCCAAAAACTGTACTATCCAAAATCATCGGCGTAAGGCTGGAAGAAAAACGAACATCTAAAGATCTCCGGAGAGACACAGCGGACCCTACGTTCGCGTGAGGGCAAGCTAGAAAAATGAAGGCAAAGTACCTTGGATGGTCTACATGCAGATCAAACAAGAACCTCCCCTAGCATATGCAATGGTAGTGCACTGGGTTATTGTAAACAAACGTAAACACATGCAAATGTAAACGTGGATAAGCGCAAACAGGGTGTACACAGCGTAAACAGAAAATAATGTAAACTGTAAATATGATTGGAAATAATGTAACTGTTTGTATTGATTGAAAATTACAAAGAAGTGCACTAGTTAGAACGTAGTTGTAGAATGATTGCAAGGTAGACTTTTAGCCACGATGTGAATGGATGCTGGGTAATACAGGTTTCTGGTTGCAGGTTTTGCAACGTGACCAAGACTACCCTTGCTCAGCGTAACCAAGTCTAATGCCCAGCGTATGAAATGTTGCTTGGAATGTTCAGCGTGCCAAGTGTACAGGATGTTCTGTGATCAAATTTGCCAACCTGGGTCTAGTGGAAAATTGGGGTATTTATATGATTTTGATATGTGGGATGCGGATCTGTGTGAAGATCCATGGCTGTCGGGTGCAGGAAATGCAGATCAGGGAATATGTGTGATCATTTTGACTAAAATGCACAAAAATTATTGTAATGTATAGTGCAGCATGACCAAGATCTCTTACACTGGTGTGTGCAATCCACAACGTAAGAGCTGGATACGCTGAAAAATGCAAAATGTACAAAGAATGTTAAAGTACAAGAGTGGATCTGGATGTTTAGCCTCTGGATCTACAGTTCTATGTTATTTTTGTGATACCAAAGCCTCTAGTGTGCATGGTTCTGGCTCTGATGTGTGCATAGCATGTTTTTCTATTAGCGTGTGGCGTCCAGCATCCAACATCCAGCGTATGAAAGTGTTTACGCTGCTGGAAGAATGCCAGCGTGACTAACATCATATGACCTAAAAATAGTGCATTTTGAACCCATTTTTGACTTGTGAGATCCATTTTCAAAGTGGATCTACATGCCATGGGTTATGAGGGTTCTGTGTGCTAAATTTAGGCTAATTTGGATGTCGTTTTGGCCTTGTTTTGGTTGATTACGCTGTGCTTACGCTGTGCAGTGTCTGAAAAAGTAACCCCAGCGTCACCAAGTCAAAATGGCACATTTGAGGCCCAAATTTAGATTTTCTGGAGCTAGGAGTTGCTGGGGACCTTGTGAAGGTCATGGAGGGTCCTTGTGCCTAATTTCAGCCTATTTTGACTCAGTTTTGGGGCTCGAAAATTTGGTGACGCTGATCCTTACGCTGTGCAACATAAGAAAATGTAGCTCCAGCGTGAGCAACTGAAAATACCTCATTTAAGGCTAAAATGTTGATTTTCTGGAGGTTGGAAGTTGCTAGGGGCCTTGGTGGAGGTCATGGGGGGTCCTTGTGCCCAATTTCAGTCTATTTTGACTTAGTTTCGAGGCTCCAAAAGTTGGTGACGCTGATCCTTACGCTGTGGAAATGGAAAGGTTAAAGAAAAAAGAAAAGGCAAAGATAATAGAAGTAGATCCAGACAGTTCTGATGACGAATCCATATCTTCTTCTGTAAAATCTACGCTTTTTCAGAAATCTTCGGGAGACCCTTCATGCCAACATAGGATACTAAAGGAAGTAGATAACAAATATCACTGTACCGAATGTGATGCCTTATTAAAAACTTGTAGTATAGAAATGAACCAAAACACTCTTCCTGAAAGTACATTTGCCCAACATCAAGAACGTCTTGCGTCAGCTGAAAAAGCACAACGCAAGCATGAGTTTGTCCAACAAGCCGTAGAAGGAGAACCTTCGGAACACGTTTATACATTACATACAAGAACCTTCGGAACACGTTTATACATTACATAAGATTCAACAATTATCAGGATTTCTTGATGCTATGGAATCTTGGTATTATTACGGTAAACTTACACATGAAGTAGCAGCCAAGGAACATCTTATTGGATGTTTGCCTCAACCATTCTACAATACATACATGGCAGAACTTAAGAAGCAAAATCTGTGTGTTGCGAATATGAGCTTTGGACAAATTAGACAATTTTTAGAGCAAACGAATAGAGAGTTATGTTATACACAAGAAACACAACAATTAGTTAAAAAATTAAATAATAGATTAGGTAAGAGTCTTTGTTTAGAACTCTGTCCAGAAGAAAAATACAAAAACAAAGAAAAAGAACAAAACCCTAGGAAAATATGTAAGTCTTGTAGAGGATCTTCATCACGATCCAAACCTAAGAAACAATGGAGAAGAAAACAATCTTCACCACCACCTTGTAGACATGTACGCAAATACCCTGGATTCTTCCGTAAATGACCTCGTAGAATGTCACCTAAAAATATTAAATGTTTCATTTGTGGAGGTCCACATCTGGCAACTAATTGTCCAAACAAAGATAAGGACAAGAAAAAGGTTCATTTTATTACAAAACATAACATTAAAGAGACACACTTTGAATGGGTATCTGATCCTGAAGAAACAGATATTCCTTACAATCCACAAAGTGATATATGTCCTTCATCGCCTTCTGAGCAAGAAGAAAGTGAGGATGAATATTGGGTCTAATATAATCAACAACAGCCTTATGATGATTATCCAACCGAACAATCTGAGTCATCCGATGGTGATGTTTATTACTGTAATATGAACCGTGCATCCACGTCCAAACCTACATCAGACAATAGAGAATTAAAAAGAATCCAAGAGCAAATAGTCTTAACTAAAATACAATTAGATAGGTTAAAATCTAGAGTAAAACATACCTCTAGTAAAAAAATGTAACCAAAGTGTACTTAGTCAAAACCAAACATTTTGAGCTTAAAACATTTGATTCTGGATACCGGAAGTTCATGCAGTCACCTGTGGGCCCCAGGGGAACCTTTCCTGTTGAATCGTGAACCATCGGGGGCTGTTTCGGAGGCCTCCAAGTTTGGTCATGCTGTACTCATGCTTGGGCAGTTGCATGACTTAGCTTGAATCTTGTTTGAAAGTGCTAGGCCAAAATTTCATGGTGTTTTCACATTGAGTGTAATGTGTCTCGTTCAATGGGAAAACCACCAAGTCTATTGATTATAACATAACTCACTCAATAGGAAAGCTATGTCAAACTAGCTTTGGCAATTAGACCCAATGAAGGCCTCACCCCACCAAAAAAATGGGGAAGCAAACTGCCAAGATTCTAAATGGCCAATGAAGCCTAAAATCCCAATGGCCAAAGGAATCTTGAAGAAAAGTGATAAGATCCTCAAAAGCATTTTCTAAGTGACTAATAATTCAAAACATGTCAATACCACATTGTAGCCATGATGTCAACACCTAGAATGCATTGTTAGCCTTCATAACCATTTTGTTGCAACCTTAACATTGTCATCTCATCATCATAGACTTATCCCATCATCATAATCACTGTCCCATCATCATAAGCACTCTTTGGCATGGTTCAACATAAGTAGAGCAAGCGTAGAGAGGGAATGTCAGCAGTGGACCTCTAGTGGTGTTTTGTATTCTTTGTCAATGTCTCTCTCAGGTCAATCTTCTAGACACCAACAAAGAGGGGCCATTGAAACACTATGAAAATTTGCATGTTGTAACCAATTTTCACCATGTAGCCTTCACCCCATGAAACCCATGGCAAAAATTCATTGTAAATGTGAAGATTGTAATCCACAGGGGCCAATTTCATGTACTTTATACCTTTGGGGCTGAAAAGTGCCTCATAAGTGGTCAAAGCCTTATTTCCCAGTGAAAAAAAGTCACATAGTATCTATATTTGGGCTTGGAGGGTCAGAAATTCCTTTTGGAGTACCAAAAATGGTAATTTCATGGGTTTTATAGTGGGTGTATACACTTTTCTATGCTGGAAACACCTGTAAGGGGAAAATCTCACCTACCCCCAGTATGGAGAGGTAGATCTCAACATGGATAAGTGGGATGGATAAAAGGTAGATCCCATCCATTGTTGATGTTGTTATTGTGGTAAAAGAAATAAATTATAAGGATAAGATATCTAATTAGGGTAAGCCCTCTTACTCTTTTTCTTACTTTCACTAGTCTTTCCCTGTGGTGTAACTACTTTCACAGCTACTTTAACAACTTTATTAACCAAATCCTTAACACTTGATTCGTCGTTTGACTTAATACATCTATCAACAACCTAGGCAAGGTTTGCTAAAGTATTTTTAGTTTTCATGCTCTCTTGCATAAGGACTTTAACAACATCAGAAAGTTGAATTTTGCATTCAAAATTTATCACATCCTTTTAACATTGGAATTTTATGTTGATGTCAAAGCCTTATTTCCCAGTGAAAAAAAGTCACATAGTATTTATATTTGGGCTTGGAGGGTCAAAAATGCCTTTTGGAGTGCCAAAAATGGTAATTTGATGGGTTTTATAGGGGTTGTATATGCTTTTCTATGCTGGAAACACCTACAAGGGGAAAATCTCATCTACCCCTAGCATGGAGAGGTAGATCTCAACATGGAGAAGTGTGGGGAGACATAATGCCAAACATGGAGAAGTTTGGTCTTCTTTCCTAGCATGGAAACCCACATCCTCAGCATGGGGGCTTCTCACCCTAGCATTGAAACTCCTCTCCCTTAGCATGGAAGGAACATAAGCAAGATTTCTACACCCCATTGACTTTAAGATTAACCAACCACTTCAGAAAGGATGGCAGAAAGCTTAGCATGGAAGATCTACCTCCAGTGTAGAAGGTGTGCCCTATTACTATTTATAGTAAACGACATGGTCATGGGGGATGGCACTTACTATATATGGTAACCCTCTAAATTTGGGCATCCATCTCACTTGTATGATGTAGAAATTTGCAAGAAATTTATAGTTAATTTGCAGCAAAAATCATGTTCCAAAACATATAAAATCAAAACCCCAACACCCCTTTTAGGTTCCACACTTTTGCATTTCTAAGCACATAGCAATTTTGACTTCCAAGAGCTCTTGAAACCTTGTAAGAAAGAAGCCTCTTGGCGCTCCCCAAAGTGGAAACTTTGCAACCATATTACCCCCTTTGAAACCCCCCTGAGACTTATGGATTTTTTGTGTCAACACTACATTTTTGGGATTTTCAGCCCCCAGCGTGGAGCAACCTCATAACCAAATTTCTCACTTTTCTCACCTCACAACAATGACCTAAGTTGCAAATTTGAAGTTTTAGTGGAGGATTCTTAATAGCATCAGGAGTGGCTAAGCACTCGAATCGTGAAGTAGATCACATTGGCTTCAACGGGCTCTAAATTCCTACTCAAGTGAATCCCCTTTTTGCTCTATCATGGGAAACTCTTGTACACATTCCTAAACTCATTCTTTATTTGTCATCCCATACATGCCATTCTTTATCAATACCAAAAATATTGGGATGGTATGGGATTATTGACTCAAATGGAACTAATGGGATGACATGTGAACGGATCATCATTAGAAGACAACAAAACTGGTGTTCATGACAACAAGAGTGAACACCTTATGACATTGACATCAGGCCTTATTTGGCAGCTTGAGAAAGAGGGAGAGAAAGAAGTTTTACTACTTCCAATGCCAAGATTGCGCCTTTCGTTATCCATTCGTAAGCACATCATCGATCTTGCTCCTTGCATAGTTGCTTCAGCACCACTCCATTCCAAGTGTTCTCTCCAGATCCAGTTCATTGTTGCATGATTGCCATCTGCACACACAACACAGTCTTTGTATTAGCAAGGGAAAATGAATCATAATGTAGTTGATACCTTGCTTCAGTAAAAGGTCCATTGGCTAAGTTGTGGTATGGCTGATTGCGGATCTAAAGATATAATAGTGGTGACTACCGAAGGTGTAGGGGTTAGGAGAAAATCGAAAAAATTGGGCTTCGTACCCACATGACTAATCGTGAACCTTCGGTAGCGATAGAATGGAGAAAGAAGAAGAACAAGAAAGATGGAGAAAAAGAGATAACGATAACGTCGATAAAATGGATGTCAAGATGGGAATGAATAAAATAAAATGGATTGCAAAAATGTTAGGGAAAAGAATTTAACTGGTGCACCAAATAGGAATGTCAGTGGGTCCTCCCCAAAGCAGGCTTATGCCCTTAATGCCCTGACAAGCCGACATTCAAAGAGTCCGTAGGCTCTGGGAATGTCATTTGGAACAAGAGTTAAAGTCTTAACCGCAAGAATTTACCAAAAAGAAAATAATGTGTCAACCAAAATATACACTAACGATACAAACCGTAATGAGGTAAACAATGGAGAGAAGGATGGAGAGAAGAGAATGGAATGGAATCTCAAGAACAAGGTGGTGTATAGCCCCTTGTGTAGTTCATGATTAATGTGACTTAGCAAATCTCATTCCAACTTTGGCCTCAAACCAACCACATCTAGTGACTTCGCATCAATGCACTCGGCCAATCCATCCTCTTGGAGTAACAAGAATGCCTTCACCCAAGAGCCACCACCATTTTGATGAAATAAGGAGAAGAGAATGGGAAGTGAGAAGGGCCTTAGTTAGAGGGAGCCTTTTATTTTAGTTCCATAACTAGTTCTTGTAGCCCAAATAATTATTTTTTTAAGAGGTGTGCTTTGAATTCTCACTTTCTCTCTTCTTCTTTTTTATGTGTTTTGTGTGTTTATGCGTGAGAACCACACCATGCAAAGACTTTGTTATTTTTATTTGCTCAGCTTCTCGAGGATTGGGTAACGTCGAAATGGTAAGAAAACTTAAGAAGAAAACATGCAAGAGAATGGCCAACACAAATGCATCAAGTTCCCTTTAAGTCACACCCTTTTCAATCCTTGAGTCCTTCCTTAGTTTAAGAAGTGCCCAGTCACTGATTCGTTAGAGTTCTTATTTAGGAAGAGATTGTACATTTCCAAGCCGAGAGAGACCATAGAACTTGGTGGATGAATGGATGAAGTGGACTCATTGCCTGCTATATCAAAAGAAACATACCTTAGTATCAACATCATAACTTAAAGGTAAAAACCAAACATTAGCAATCAGTATGAAAAAAGTTCATACCATCATGAAGAACACTTTTTGGGTGACAAACTTACAAGGTGGGTAACACACACACACACACACACACACACACACACAAACACAAAGAAAAAGTATAATGATGTTGTAAAAAAAAAAAACAAGAAAAGTTAAAGAAATTTGTAAAACAAAAAGTTGTAAAACAAAAATGTGCAAAACAAAAAGGTGTAAAACAAAAATGTGTAAAACAAAAACGTGTAAAACAAAAACATGTGAAATAAAAACTTAAAAGAACTGAGGGCCTCCAATGATCAGCATAGGTGGCCATCTCCCCCATGACTGAATGGAAAGGGAGAGATCTGAAATAATGAGTGCCTATTTGAATTTCTTAGAAGTGCCCAACTTCTCCCCATTGATGTTCTTAGATTAAGGGATGGAAGTCGGCGATGCTCATACTCCAATGTATTTATGCCTTCGTTGTGGACATGAGTTGTTTCCCCAGTTCTTTCCATGCATGTTGGTTTGCTCTTTCATCTAGCTGTCAACCACGGGGTGTCCACTACTTGTGTGGTTGCTACATACAGGCATCTTTGTCTTAGAGTTTCAAGGGCACACCTATTGCATGGAGGAGATGCCGAGCATTCCTCCATGTCATCATTTGATGAATCACTGTATGTGGTGCATGGAACTTTCTTCTTCTCAATCTTTCCATAAATATTTACCTTAGATATTTCCAAGGAAAGATTGTGGATCCCTAGGTATGCATCTATTGTACTCAGCCATGGCCTTCCCATTATAATTGGGAAGTCCCCTTCGTTGCTGTTAACTTCTATCACTAGGAAATTTGCTGGGTATGACCAACCACACACAGTGGTAACAATGTCCTCCACCAATCCCAAGGGAATGGTGATGGACTGGTCAGCTAGCTCTAGTTGAATGTTGTTCTTCTTAAGTTGGGGCAGGTTCCAAGCTTGATACATTTCTCGTGATATTAAGTTGACTCCAGAACCTTAGTTAAGAAGAGCCTTATGTGGTTTGTTCTCGGTGACTTGTAGGTAGATTAAGGGACTTCTAGGATTAGATAGTTTCTTGGGAAGGTGGCCTACCTTGATCCAGTCGATTACGGTATGTGTTGAGCTCTGATATTGGTTTGAAGGGAGCTCCGAAGCCTTATGTGTTGGAGGAGCGTACCTAGACTCAACTGCTTGTTGTTGTGAGAGCTTGTCTGGGTTTTTGGTTCTGAAGAAATATCTTCTCTTTTTCTGGTTGTCAGAACTAGTAGCCGGTTGAATGTTTATAGCTCTCGTAGTGTTTCGTTGTTGCGGTTGAGTGGGGAGTTTCCCTTGCATTGTTGGAGATGGTGGTATGGGAATTAACGATGTGAGAGAGGCGGATGGATTAGGAGGATGGTATGGGTATGGAGTGTCTCTCGGAGGAGAAGGAGTCATTCTAAAGTGCTCCCAGACTTGGTAGTGACATTGGGGAGTTGTGTGACCCATGGAGTCACTTGGAGAAATTAGCTGTTGCACTTAGTATCCATATGGGTCTGGCTGCTGGTAAGGGTATTGATGTTTAGGCGGTGGCATCCCCCATGATTGTGGGTGTTTCCATTGCTAATGTTGTCTAATGGGTTGTGGTGGAGTTCCACTTGGATAGTACGTTAACGGTTGGTGAAACTATCTTGGGTTACCTTGTGGATAAGGTAACCTTCGGGGTGTGTGCCATTGGTTAAGTATCGGGTTGAGTGCATATACCCCAGACTCTTGTAGATGTGAGATGATTGGACAACATCCCTTAGGATGGTCATATTGGTAGATCTCACATCCATCGTCATTGTCTGTGTCCGAATCCACAACCTCATCGGGGATAGTTATTTTCCCCTTACCCTCGTCACGTGTAGGGCCTGAATCTCTCCGCTTTGTCTTGTTCTTGTCACTACTTCGTTCCTCCTTAGACTCCTCTACGATCTTTAGGACATTTTCAATTTTACTGTCTAAGGAGCTCCATACTTCATCTACCTTAGCCGATACTTCTGTTGTTAGCTTTTGAAGCGGCAAGGTTTTTCTATTCATCAACTCTTCAAGTGGTGACTCATCCTCTTCATCGCAAAATATCACTCCCTTCTTTCGAAGAGAGGGATCACGGTTATATTCTTTCACACACTCTCTTTTTTTAGCTCCCCTTCTTCTTTGGCTACTTATTCCAACAAGTGATGAATTTCATGGAATCTAAGTTTTGATAGTCTCCCTTGGGCATAAGTCCCAAGGGTTCTCCTAGTTTCATACCTTAGCCCATCTACGATGTGGCGGAGTTGATCCCATTGTGCGTAACCATGGCCCGGAAACGATGTAACAATGTATAGTAGCAGCCCATGGCAGCATCCAAGGATTGATAATTACCTTGCTTCCATCCTTGGATATTCTTACGCAAGTTAAACACTCTGGAGTATGTTTGATATTTATCGTTGAAGAGTTCTAACATTGTATTCCACCTCCTAATGGTTTCCGGCTCTAAGAACCAGTACCAACTCTTTGCTTCCTTAATGAGTGTCCTAGGAAACAACTTGAGTTTCTACCACTCGTTTTCTATGTTTTGCAAGGTGCATGCATCGTGGAATTCCTGTAAATGATTTTGCAGATCCGCATTGTATTCAGCTTCGAAGTGTGGGATATTGTTCATGTCTAAGCACTTGATCCGGCTATCTTTTTGATGCCTTGTTGGTATTCTCACTGCCTCCGTTATATCCAGCATGCTTCGGGTTGCAAGTAGGGGTTCGTCATGATCATCTCTTTCATGACGTCTATGATGTCTACATTGTTTCCTACTTTCCCTTTGTTCATGCCCTTGTCCTCTCTCTCAACTTTCTCGTTGAGGTCTATCATTTTGTCTACCTCTATCCTCACCATTATTCTCTTGATGGCTGCACCCATATGTAGAAGGAGAGGGTGAATGATGTGAAGAAGGGGAAGAAGAAGGAGAACCATTGCCATGACGATGTTTCTTACCTTCTCTTCGGTGGCTTTGGCCCAGATCGTGATGACGATCAGAGTGCCCATCCTTGTCATGTGTTGTTGTTCCCTCAGTGAACAGTTGGCATTCACGGGGATTAGAACTAGGGTTGTGTATCATGGAGTGTAGGTTCTAATACCCCACCTCCTCACTATCATTAGGAGGGGGAAAATCATTTGATAGAGAACTCGTTATGAGTGGTTCACCATCTCCGATTTCACTTAGGACGTGCGGGACCTCTTTGCCCTTCAACAGTGTATGTTGGCTCTCCTGCCTTGAGTCCCTCATACATTGTGCAGATGTAGGATAGTAATCCCTTATGTTAAAGTTGCCTATAACATATTTAGAATAGAGCTGAGTCATGCCAATCTGTGCCAAAGCACGAAGGAGCATGTTTGGGACTGACCGATCTGGAGGTAATACTATGTTAGCTTGCAAATATCTCCATCGTAGTTGTTCATCTTGATGGAGGATAAAGGTAAAATCTGGTATGTACTCATCGGGATGAGATATACTACCCGATGTTGTTGAGGAACTGGCTGATTTTGGTTATGTGTTTTAGATTACCAACTATTTCTTGTATTATCCGTAGGTGGTGTAATGCTCTTGTGAGAAGAAGAAGAAGACATTGTGTCTTATCAGTGTGCTAATTAACCGTTATAATTTTTTGTTTAATTAACGCTAAGGTTCGTTAAAGCTCCCAACAATGTGAGTAATTTCCTATGTTGTACTTAGCGCACAAACACTTAGTCCCCGGAAATAGCGCCAATGATGAGTGGTGAGGTACCCCTACGCTCAACCATACGAATACAAGTGTAGCACATGCAATCCAGTCGAACTCCGCAGACTAAGTGCCTACACGCCTTATGGAACAATTAAGGTTAATTATTCATTGTCTTCCTAGACTTACTTGTAGTTGTCATGGTTGTATGGTTAAGTAAGTTTGAGGTATATGATTTTTATGTCTTTTATGTTTTATCTCCTATGCTGATGAGGTGAAGGGTTGAAGAGACTAATTGACTAACTTTAACTAACTAATCTAAACCTTAATTAACCTAGCATTAGCATCCATTCCCACTTACCATTCACACTCTGAACCAATGCAACCTTGGTTACCAAACGCTAATCGTTACTGGGATCACCAAGTGTAACGCATGTGCTTGAAGCAGTCGTATTGAGGCACTTAACTAGGAGAGAAGGGTTGAGAAATATTTAATAACTAAGAAAGCATTTAAATGATAAACAATAAATAAAAATAAATAAAATCCTAGTTCGTCTATTCCATGCACTGTAAGGTTTGTCCAAGAAGTTCGTCTTTATTGCCGTACACAAACTTGTGGTCAGATATAATGTCTGCTCAAATAAAGATTCGTTCACTTTAGGACTCCTACTGTGGGCACATGGAAAATATTCTATCTTTGGAGAGATCAAACTGCTAGAGTTTCACTACGGTCTAAGCCTAGGATGAGAAACAAGGGAGAGCCGCCTCTTATTTATAGAACTGACGGCAGACTGCGATATCGCAGGGGACAATGCGATATCATGTACGCGATATCATGTGGGATGCAATATCGTGGTGGACGTGATATCTTGTAAGCGATATCTCGGCCCATGTGATATTGTGTCCCATCAATACATATCCATTCTTTCATGATTTTGCAGTCGTATTCCTTCTACTAGGTACATTAATTGGTCACATTTTTTGAACACACAATTTGGACACTGATTAAACATGAAATTATATCATTTTATAGCTACATCCACTGATTCATTAATATCTTGCTTCCATCTTGCTATCTTCTTTTTAACATTTTCATCTCAAGCATAAGACTAAACTTGACATTAAAAGTTCTTAACATATATACACAAGAGGAGATAGAACTGGATGAAAGAACTTGATACCATGTTTTAGCATGATTAGTGAGTATGCAGGAAAAATGATGAAGTTTTTGCCTCTCATTATCCAAACATTTTAGCTTACAAATGATGAAAAATGCCTAAACATGAAGCTATGGATCATCATTCAACTGCTCATTGAATGTAAAATGTCAACCATATCAACCTTTTTAAGTTTTCTCTCCTCAACACTTTTAGTTGAGATGCACACTACTTCATGAATTTGATACTAGTAGATTCATGGAAACAATGGATCATCCAAACTATCAACACCTTCATTTAGATTAAGGAAAACAAATGAATAATGATGGACTACTTTAAGTTACCACAAGTGTAGCTTAGACCACATGGACAAATATGCATAGAACTCCTTCTCCTAGAATCATTCATGTTGTAGCAATGTAATTCTTGAGGAGAAGGTCCTACCTACTTTTGAGCATGTATGCACTCGTACTCTTGCTCCATAATCATATCATGAAGCTCTTGCTTATTATGAGTAACATACTCTAATTGTTAGGGCAACATGAATTTGTAATCCACCAAATCCTTAATAAATTCTTGATTGGACAAATCCTTCTCAAGTAGTAGGTTCAACTTTTCTAGATTCTTTGCAACATCACCTCATCATCCTAGTTTGTCTTGATGAAATTTCACCATAATAGGAGGTGTTTCTTTATTCACCATGTTTTTAAATTAATTTGGATCAATTAAGGCTTTTTCTACAATTTATTTTTCTTGTTCAATTCAACCATGATTGCTTTAGTTTTTTATTTTCTACAAATTTAAGAACTAAGAAAAGGAAAATTGTAAATGTAAAAATAAAATAAGAAATTCATAGATGCATTCCTCAATAATGATGTCAATGATAGGGTCTCCCATAGTCGAGATCATAAGAGGTCTATTAATGGTATGTGTAACAAATCAATCATAAATATTGAAGATGATAGAAATGTGAATATCATTGCATTCAATAAATAAGAATGCTATAGTATATATGATATAAATGAGGAAACCTATGTTGCCAAGGTAGAGAAATGATATTTTTATAATTTTTATGTATTTTATAAACATACATCATTCAACAATAAATAAAACTTGTTGTAATCCCTTGCGAGATAGGTGCAAGGTAGAAATTAAACACACATGCAAACCATGCCACAATCTCTTATGGGATAAGTGTGACACTACTACATAAAGCGATAAAATCTTTTTAGTTACACCCTTAATTGCCCAACACCATTTTGTATAACTATGACCTTGTCAGGTAAGGCAAAATTATCACAAAACTCCACATAGCTATGCTAATCTATTTAAAGGAATTAATTAATTATAATTTCTAAATTTAATAAATAAATTTATTAATGAGATATTATTATTAGTATTTAATAAAAAATAAAAAAATTAAGAAAATCAAATTAAGCTTTATTCATTGCATAAATACTTGACTCTATGTTAATCAAATGGTTTTGGATTATGCAAGAAGAGAAACACTTCAACAAAGTCTAGCTACATAATAATGTGATAACTTAAAAATACAAAGAAAAAGAAATAACATCCTAATTCAAGAAAGGAAGAGAAGCAGTTACCAAAAAATGGAAAAGAAAATTTTTTAAAAATCAATTTTCCTTTGAGCTCTGTTTTTTTAAGGTATGGATTTGTAACAAAGTGGTGAGGTAGTGTACAAGGTAAGGAAGTGCAGTACATGAGATAGCACACCACATGAGGTAGTGTACGAGGTTAGCTAGTGCATGAGGTGAAACACTACCAATGGTGTATCAACACTCACTAAAACAATCCCAAACTATAGATTTGAATGTAGATAAATAATTTCATGCATCCAAGGTTACATAGAAATGTAGAATTTTCACTAATGCCTCATTATTTAGGATCTCAATTGTAGATACAAAGGCTTCAATGATAGGATACAAAGATATCTCCTATCTTTATAGTAGCTTTGGCTATAAAATTGTTCCAAAACATATACATCTTATCTAAAAACCACTTTTCATTGATCAATAAGATGGGAAATAGTGGAGAGGTTTGTAGGTACTTTCTCATCTCCTGTGGAGTGAACTCTAAGAAGGGTTTGAAGTTTAGCTTAGTAAGTACATTGGCCACAACTACCTTGTCATTAATTGCTCTAATACACTTATTAGGGAGTATCACTTGTGTTGCTATTGTAGTAATAGATGGTGCTAGTGCCTCTTCTTGGATAGATTATTGAGTTTGGTGTATTGGTTGGTGCACTAAGTGTACCTACTACTCTTCTTATCCTTGTCCCCTAGCCTAGGATTACTACAACTAGTCCCATCCTTATCCACATCCATTCCTTGGTATCTTCTCTTTTTGTTGTCAAGGTTTATTGGCCTTAGGAACACATTTTGGTGCCATCTTTAGTTACACATGGAATAATTATTAGTTTTTAAGATTTATTTATGATGATTCAAACCCTTATCAATCCATTGGTTAGAGCAAGATTTTGAAAAATATGACATTTATGGTATAAGGTGATTGTGAGTTTATATTTATAGGGCCTGAAAGAAACTAAAAGATCATTTTATTAATTATTTTTAAGGTTATTTGAAACTTTCAAAAATGGGATCAAAAAATTTTTTGATTCATGTCTTTGTGGCTCCCATGATGAAGAGCTTAATTCTAAGAGCTCATAGGTTTTTTAAACGAAGTTAAATGAACACTTGGATAGAAAGCTATGATACTAGAAAGGCTTTGGAGCTTGAAAATGGAAAGAAAACCTTTTATGTTTTGAGCAAAATGTGAGAGAAATGAGAAGGGGTGTTGAGTATTTCTTGTTTTTGTTGTGATATCACAAGGACTGCAGTATATGTGATATGAATTTTCCTTAGCATTTTAGTCTAAAATTTGTCATTTTTATGCATCTAATGGATCCCATAGCTTCTTAAGTGATGAGTGGTGAGGTACCCCTACGCTCAACCAGATGAATCACAAATGTTCATGCACAATCTGATCGAATTTTATGGATGGGACTAGTTGTGGCACCTAGATCATTATGCTTTGATCATAGTTCGCTGTCTTCCCACTTGAACTAGTGGTAGCTTTGTCACATATGGTTTAGTCCAAAGTGAGGCATATGATGTTTCCTAATTCTATGCTACTCCTAGTGAAAAAGAGAGATAAATTGATTAACTAATGAACAATGAAAAATAAAGCCTAAATTAGCCTATGGTGATGGTTCCCACTCTTAACTATCCATACACATCTTGGACTTCATGGAGCTACTTTTGGGTTTACCTAGTGCATGTCACTGGTTATGCCAAAATATACACCTCTGAGCGACCAAGTATTTACACTTAAATGCTCATGCTTAAGGCATACACATTCCTCTTAACAATAGGAATAGTAAATAACAATAAATCGAAATGTTTAAGTAAAGAAAGTAGTGAATAATTAAAAATTAAAAGCATTAATAATCTAAGTGGATGTTGCAATGATGGAAGTTATCTTGATCTTTATTGCCAGTCATGTAACGTGTCCAAGTACGTCACACTCAAACAAAGGTGTCATACAATTACAACATCATTCTGCAGGCATGAATTGGGAATAATAGAAAGAAATAGAAAACTAACTATTTTTAAGATGTGCAAAAACTCAAAAACTAACTCCCTCCCTCATCCAGAAGCCCAAGTGCAGTATTTATAGGTGAGGTCGAGATGAGGCGACGTTGGGTATCCGATGTCACTTATTAGCCTTGACGTCGAGTACATGACATCAGAGTCTCGATGTCATGTATTTGACATTAAGGCCCATCAAATCACATCTCATCATATGCCCATGACTGAATGAAAACTTATCCTTGAGTTAAACAAAGATGAGGAGTAAGTCTTTTACAAAATATTGGGTAGGTATGGGATTATTGAATGACTCTAATAATGGATAAAATAACTGACTCTTCGCATGCCTCAGTGATGCAGTACAAAAATGGGATAGATTATTACAAAATAAAACAAGATAAAATAAGATTGGAAGGTTCATGTAGTTCTTGGAGGTGGTGGCTCTTCCATTGGTCGCTTCCCTTTGTCATCAGGCTACTAGATTTTGTAATGGTTGAGTAAGGCCTACAATTTTTTCTCCTCTGTCCTTGGGTTATGCACCGTCTAAGCTGTTGTGCTAATGTGTGCTGGTGCTAGTACATCCCAAGGACATGGTAGTTGTGGAATCATTTGATTTGCCTTGACATACCAAGTCATAAATTGTCGTTGTTCCTCCTCAAAGGCCTTAGCTTTATTCTTTAGCTCATGATAGACTATTAATTTTCAAGCTAGGTTCGAGGCTACATCTTTCTGTCCCTGGTAGCTAGCTTTGACCACCTCTAATTCTAAGTTTGCCACCTATAACTTTTGTAATGCATCTTTCCAATCTGCAAACTCTTTCTCATACAGGGCGTAAGTGGTCACCACTTGCTTCTCCAACTCACTTCTAGGACAAGCTACTATTAACATGGTAAGGTTAGCCAACACCATGTATTCTTTCAAATCTTCTATCTGTAGGTCCTTATTTTTAACTTCTTCTTGGTGGACCATGGCATAATTATCCAAAATGGCCTGCCATTCAGAATTTTGTGCTACCAAGGAGTTTATGTGGGCCTTGGCCATCTTGATGTTCTTCTAATTAATTTCCTTGTACATGCCAACCTTGTCCCAAAAATGTTCTTTTAACTTTTCATGTTTCTTGGCCTCATTCTACCATGCTCTAATCTTGATTGCTATCTTTTGTCAAATAGCACGTACCTCCTTCATAGAGAGGATTTTATTTTCTCAGGTTAGTCAACTCATATCTTGGTTAATCCTCATTAGTTATTCCCTCAACTAGTGGACATGCTCTTCTAAGATGTTCTTTTTCGTTTCCACTATGGTCAATCGGGCATTCTCATTAGTGAGCTGCTTATTTTCTTCTTGAACAGTAGTCAGTTCCTTCTTATGTGCAGGAGTTCGTGCATCTGCAGTGGAGTCATGCCAGACCACCATCTCCTTTTCTTACTTTGTAGCTACTCTTTCCTTTTCTAGCTTAGTAAGCTCCTCCATTTGAAACTACTCTAGTTGTCTAGTGTAATGAAATAGGCAAGATCCCATCATTCAATGTTTAGGGTAGCCAGCTGTTTTTGCAATCTTTGTACCTCAACTTTTGCATGCTTTGCTTTGACCTCAACCATGACAAACTTTCCTTTTGTAGTGATGAGGTCTAATTGTATCATAGTGACATCACTGGGATGTCGAGTAGAGTGGTCATCACTTGACTTGTCTACAGTAAATGATCATGTACATCCTCATGCACTGTATGAGTCATTGAGGTCCCAGCTAGCATTTGTGCATCTCTTGTCCCCGCCAGATCGGTTGGGGGAACAACAAGAACATTGAATGATTCCTTGATGTGATCAGTGATTACCTCTACTGCACCTGCTACATCCTCGTGTTGTAGCACCATGATTGTGGCACCTTCTCTAGTCTCCAAAGTGACCTAAAAGGATGTGGTGTTCCTAGAGATCTGGCATGATCATTGGGATCCCTCTCCCCTTGATGGAATCGAGATCTCCCCCTTGTTGGATTGGATGATATGGTGGGCTGTACAACATTGTCCATAACTTGGAAGTGATTAACCTCATCCTTGCTCCCCCAGTTAATAGTCTCAGTGATTCTTTGCAGGTGGCTCATTGATGGTTTATAATCTTACAATGATGGTGACAAAGGTTGTGCTTGTTGGTGCTGCTTTGGCTCTTGCCACATTTCTAATATTGGTACTTCCTACTTTTTAGCTTCTTGCTCCTCACCAAAATCTTTCCTTGGTGCTGTAGTTTTCAGGAGCTCTGCAAAGGAGGCATTTTGAGCCTTTCGAAGGATATCATTGGTATACCCTAAGATTCCCATGTGCTTGCATAGCTTTTTGATCAAACAGTGAAATGGAAGTGCTAGTCTCCCTAATTTTTTTTCTTCAAATCACTACTGGATTTCTATAAAATAGTATTGAGGAAGGTTAACTGAAAATTTTTCCATTAGAATGGCACTTCCTTTGGCCACATAAGTGGAAATGCGATTGAGCCCTTTAGTGGGAAACAAGTGGTATGTCTCGATCTTGAAGTAAGTTCTTTTTTCCAAGGTCATCTCATGATATGATTTATCTTCTTTGCTGTATGCCTATTTCAGCCATAGCCTCTTCATTTTAGGGTTGGATTTGGTAGATAGGTGAGTGATGAGACGCGGTTTTCACTAGGCCGCGATATCGC
>MNCI01022892.1:0-29204 GCA_015680685.1 Gnetum montanum | reverse complement strand
ATACCTCAGACTTGCTTAACCATACACCGTGACACATACAAGCAAGCCTGGGAAGACAACGAACGATTAACCCCAAGTGTTTCTTGTGGCGTTAAGGCATTTAGTCTGCGGAGTTCGACCGGATCGCGCGTGCACGCTCGTTTCGTATGGTTGAGTGTAGGGGTACCTCGCCACTCATCAGTGAGTAACTTTGGCCCCTTCATTAGACAAGTTGAGAGCTACAGCTATATCTTTGACTGCTTAAGAGATATTCATCCCACAGATATTTACAGTGGTACCTTCGTCCTTATTGTGCCAAAATTGATAGACTTCCCCCAGGTACCATTCACCACTATTAGACAAGATCAGCCACAATGGAAACACTTTGAGTTGTGTCCGCATTGCTTTATAAGTGAATTCCATGAATGGGCTGGAGTTTATTTCCATAATGACTGAGGCCAGTGTGAACCTTTTTAGGATGGAAACATGGTAATCAGGAGGCAACGTGAGATATTGTCCCTATTCTGGAGCTGATAATTCTACTGCCTCACCTTGGGCCAATTTCCTTGTAACAGGGGCCTCTTGATGAATACTAAAAGATTAGGCCTCTTGTTTAACATGTTTTGCTTGTTCTTGTTGTTGGCCACAACCACCACATGGATGCTTAGCAACTCTCTACAAGATTTCACCCTAAGCACCTCTTTTTGGGGCCATCTGCAATCAAACAAAAACCAAGTGTTACCAAGGTGATGTTTATTATCATCTATCAACTCATACCTTACTCGGAACCTTAGTTCATTAAGCTCATAATGTATGTGATTGTAGGGTTAGAAAAATTTTCAAGAAAAATCCCCCAAAAAGTGTTTCTCTCTTTTATGACCCATCATAACTAGTTTCTTTTTCATTATATGTGGCTTAAAATAATGGTTTTAGGCTTGAGGGTTAG
This sequence comes from Gnetum montanum, assembly GCA_015680685.1. NCBI lineage: Eukaryota > Viridiplantae > Streptophyta > Gnetopsida > Gnetales > Gnetaceae > Gnetum > Gnetum montanum. The sequence continues at coordinate 28,279 of MNCI01022892.1, read as the reverse complement.
AAGAATTGGATGTCTGGCATGTTATTGTTAATGATTTTGCATTATAAATCTTGTAGTTTTTAACATTTNGCTAGGTATCGCAAGTGGAAGATGGAGGTGCAGAGCTCTAAGTTGCAATAAAAAATTGCAACAACTCCCCTAGTAACAATTGAGAGAAATGAAGTTTACATTGCATGGGAGGCAACTATATATATATTTTTTAGACCCAACGTTGGGTACATGACGTCGAGGACATGATGTCAGGTTAGACCCAACGTCAGGTACACAATGTTAAGGTCCAAAAATTTTGAATTTTTGGGCACCAAAGGACATGCAAACTAAAGCTCTAGGTTGGATTAGAAGGTTGAAAGTTAAATTTTGTAGTTTGGATAAGTGGGAAAATGCATTGGAGGTACTGAAAGTAGGATAAGGTAAAGTCTTCAATGGTAAAAGTACAAGAATGAGTAAGAAAAAGGGCATTGAAAGCTTGATTGTGGGATAGAGTATGTTCATGATAAGAGAAGTAGTAAAATATAATACTTGGAGTGCATGGAAGGTGAAAAATGATGTGATCATGTTAAACAAATATAAATTACAAAAGTTACACAAGTGGATCCTTTCCAAAGCAGGCTCTAGCCTATGATGCCCTTACGTAACCATGCCTAAAATGTCCATAGGCACTAGAGGAGTTGAATGTAATGCATATCTATGAAACAAAACACACATGTTAAAACCACCAACTTGAGATCATAACTCCATGTTACAAAAAACCTACAAGTTATGAACATTCAGACAACGAGATGGAATGGACCGAAGAAGGGATCGCAAAAATTGAGACATGAGGTGTCATACCATGGTCATAATAAAACCTTTTGTGTTATTAATGGTTAGATAATCATGTGTCCTTACTTCCAAGATTCAAACCAAGTCCATACCACATTCAAGGACATCACATTGTTTCATCTCACCAACAAAAAACCATAAGACTATCAAAGTTGTAAGGAGTAACATCACTTGGTGTTTTGTCTAAGGGAGGAGCATTATTATGGCATACTTATTGTTCTTATTATGTTTTTTTTTTGTGATGTTTTTGAGAAGTCACCAACCTTCAGGCATGGATGCATGTCTTTCTAATGGAACCCATAGAAGTTTATTTAGTGTTGGTTAAAGTTGCTCTTACTTCCATTTTTCGTTAGATCTATAAAGATATAGTTATAACCTCATCAACATGATAGAACATATGGAAGTAGCCAAAGAGAATCCACAAATCCCCTTGATGTCACACCCTTTATATTTCATCTTGGTTCTACACTCTTCCATCCAAACATAATGGTTATGAAGTTATTTAGAGTTTGGATGATGGAAGACATTACCATTATGACCAAAGCAAGAACCTCTTATTAATGGAATGGGTGAATGGATGTCATGGTCACAATGCTTGAATAATCAATCCCTTATGATTTGATGACATAGAGAAAAAACCTCACCTTAATGGGCAACATGATCAATAACGAGATTACATACAAAGAAAATTAAAACAACGACTAGAAAATGTAGAAAAAATTAAAAGAAGTGAAAAATGGTAAAAAATTGTAAAACAAACAGATAAAAAGCACTTAAAAATCCTAAAGATTAGAATGGTGAGTAACCCCCACGTCTAAACTTTTGGTCATGGCTAGGATTAATAAGTGGATGAAAAGAATCCATGCATGTATGAAACATTGGAAAACTTTTGTGCCCCAACCACTAGGTGCCTATTGGTGGTGTGGTGACTGGGTAGAAAAATTGTTGATTACACACCTGATTGTTATATGTATGGTAAGTCAGGATATGAGGCATGTTAAAATTATGGATGCCTAGCCCACTATTGCCCTTGATTATGAGGTAGGATGCATGGATTTATTTGTCTTCCCACATTTGTAGATTCATTGATTGTATGTGGAATTGGAGGATTGATGGATGGTGGCCTTTGTGTATTGTCAAAGGATGTCGATTTAGACAAGGAAGGTGGTGCACCAGGTTGGCCTTATGCTGGCTCAGATGACATAGTGGGTTCACACGTGGTTTGCTTTTGCTTATAGCCTTTCCTCTAGAAAGGACACTTTTGACGTTGTCATTGAGACCCACTAGTGTCAATGTGTCTTCACACATTTGCAGCACAAGTGGCACTCGTTTGTTGATATTGGGATGCTAACCCTTCTTGTGTCCTTGGTGGTGGCATAAAAGGAGGTGGATTATGAGAATATTGAGGGTGAGTTAGATGGTAAGAAGCACGAGGTGATGATCCTTCAGGGGATGTCATGTATTGATGGTACTCGAGAGAGTGATAGTGAAAATTCGAAGTGGAGGATGCCAAACTATTTGAAGAAATAAGATGTTGAACATAATAACCATGCATTTTGGGTAGATATGGTTGATGTGGTGGTGGCCTCCCCCACAACTGTGGTTATTGCCACTGTGGTTGAGGATTGTGTTGAGGCTGGTGGTAGGTCACCTTAGGATGGTACAATTAGTTCTAGGACTATCTATAATCACCTTGTAGAAAAGGGAGTCTCTCGGGCATGTGCTTTTGCACAAATTTTGGATTTAAGGCATGTACCCAATACTCTTGTAGATGTAACAATATGGGGCATTGGCCCTTTGGATGGTCATATATGCATAAGTCATATCTGTCATCTTCGTCTGTAGTGGAGTCTTTAGCCTCAATTTCATTAGCCACTTTTCTCGTCTGCTGAAAAGTGTTCCTAACTGTTTCTTGGTTCTATGTCCTTTGTTAATTGTGATCACCTGGCTTGTGTTGCATAATCTTCTCCACAACAATTTCAACAAGATTTCTTACATTTTTGTTTATCCATTTAGACATCCTATTGAATTTTGCTTCTAGATCATCAATAGACTTCTCTATTGACAAAGTTTGTTGTAGAATCACCTTATTGAGAGTAGTTTCATTTTCCTTATCGTAAATTTGGACCTCCTTCAATTGAAGATTTGGGTCCAATTGATGTTTCTCGACATTCTCTCATTTGCACATCTCTCCTTCTTCTTTTGCCACATGCTCTATTATCTCTTTGATCTGATGGGCTTGAAGCTTGTATAGTTGCCCTGGGGCATACATCCCAAGGGTTGCCCTCATTTCATTATGAAGCCCATTTATGATGTGGTAAAGTTGCTCTTCCTTGAAGAAACCATAGCTTGGGCATTGATTCAGCAAGGCATAATATCTATCTAAGGCCATGTCTAAGGGTTCATGTTATTCTTATTTCCACTCTTGGATTTGTCTCCTTAGATTGGACATTCTTTTATAGGTTTGATATCTCTTGTTGAAAAGTTTTATCATTATAGACCATCGTCAAATTAAATTTCATCTCAATGATCTATACCACACTTTAGCTCTATTAATTAGTGTCCTGGGAAAGAGCTTAAGCTTTTTCCATTCACTTTCCATGTTGTAGAACACACAGGCATCATGGAAGGCTTGTAAATGATGTTGCAAATTTGAATCATAGCCTCCTGCAAACTTAAGAAGATTATTCATGTCTATTTTAGGTAAACAACTTTGTTTGCGATGCCTGCAAGATATCTTAACAGCCTCTATGAGATGCATTAGGCTCTTAGTGGGCAGCAGGGGTTCATCATCATCAAACGAATCATGAGAAAAATTTCTATGTTCATGGTGACCTTTTTGACTTTCCCCATGGGTTCAATTCCAGTTTTTAATCCAACCCGTTAATGGAGCTCTATCTGTATACCTATGTTAATCTTCATTAGAATCAAACATTGAGGGGGAAGAGGAAGATGAGAAACTGGAAGACTTGTCATGGCTTCTATAGTGTTTGTCAGGGTCCTTTGATTTATCGTTTCTAGGTTTTGAGGAGGTCTTAGGACTTGAGGCCTCTGCTAGTTCAGGACCTACATCATCTCCTCCGAGATTTTCTAGCTTAGGTGAATGTAGTCTTTAAGTGTTGTCAGGGTGGTCATGGTCATAAGAAACCCCTACATAAGGTTGATCACTCCAATCTTCTTCATCATATATTGCATTATTTCTCTAATGAATGTATTCGCTATATCATGCATTTTTACTTCCATGTTAGAGAGACATTGTTCTTGGTTTATGGTGTGTGTGAGCTAATATTTCCTAAAAAATATATCACTAATATCTTTTACAATGATCTTGTATAATATAACTAATATAGATAACTAGCACCATTGCTAGCAATGGCACCAATGATGAGCAGTGAGGCACCCCTATGCTCAACCATATGAATCACAAGTGTTCATGCATGATCCGATTGAATTCTGTGGATGGGACTAGTTGTGACACCTAGATCGTTATGCTTTAATCATAGTTCACTATCTTCCCACTTGGACTAGTGGTAACTTTGTCATGTATGGTTTAGTCCAAAGTGAAACGAATGATGTTTCCTAATTCTATGCTACTCTTGGTAACGAAAAGAGATAAATTGATTAACTAATGAACAATGAAAAATAAAGCCTAAATTAGCCTATGGTGATGGTATCTACTCTTGACCGTCCATACACATCTTGGACTTTGTGGAGCTACTTCTAGGTTTACCAAGCGTACATCACTTGTTGTGCCAAACTATACACCTCTGGGCGACCAAATATTTACACTTAAATGCTCATGATTAAGGCATACCCATTTTGCTTAACAACAATAATAGTAAATAACAATAAATGGAAACATTTAACTAAAAAAAGTAGTGAATAATTAAAAATTAAAAGCAATAATAATCTAAGTGGATGCTGCAATGATGGAAGTAATCTTGATCTTTATTGTCAGTCATGTAACGTGTCCAAGTACATCACACTCGAAGAAAGGTGACATACAATTACAACAACATATTATGGCCATGCACTGGGAATAGCAGAAAGAAACAGAAAACTAACTATTTTTAAGATGTGTAAAAACTCAAAAACTAACTCCATCCCTCATCCAGAAGCCCAAGTGTAGTATTTATAGGTGAGGTCCAGATGAGGCGATGTCGGGTATCTGATGTTGCTTATTAGCCCCAATGTTGGGTACACGAAATTGGAGTCTCGATGCCGCATATTTGACGTCGAGGCCCATCAAATCACATCTCATCATTAAGGATTTCTAGGCTAGAGTGTAGATTCCATTGATGTTTGAAATAGTTGAAATCATAAAAGATGAATCTTGTTAACTCAAAGTTGATAAAAAAATGAGAGGTTTTAGGAGAAAATCATGAAAATCCAACTTTAAATTAAATAAAAAGTGATTAGATGTGTGTTCCATAATGATGCATAAGGTTGATAAAGTTAATCATAATGCTCTAGAGAGTGTGAGATTTGTTATTGAATATGATTCCCAATAGTTATACAAGTGTGGTGCAAGGGGTTGAACCTCAATATACCCCAATAGGACCCAATCCACAACTTCCAAGAAAATCTAGCGTAGAAAATAAGAATAACACAATAAAATGGAGAAAATATTCCTTATATTAAGATAATTCTCAAAATACATAGAAATTACATCAAAGATGAGGAGCCATGCTCAACTCATAACTCTTCCAAGGATCTTAGAGCCCACACTTGTCCTCTCTTAATCCTCAATTACTCAAAATGGAGCCCAAGCTCAAGATAAGACACTTATAAGAGATTCTCCTAACCTCTCTCAAGTGCTCTCCCTTGCCTTTCACTCAACTTCCTTGCACAAGCTTTCTATCCTTAAGAGCTCTCTCTCTTTCCCTCTATGAAGATGTTTGGCCTTTGGCATTTGCACTTTGGCCCTTGGCATTGGTGAATTACATCAATATTTATAAGCAAATGAAAGGTAAAAATGCTAGAAACATTTCCTCAACTAAACTTGAGGTTCTTTAGATGTTTCCCAAGTCTTCTCACCTTTTCCTCGACTGTTTTTCATCTTGCTTTGGTTATTTCTCAAATTGGAATGATGTTTTTAGAAGTTTCCTCATGGGTCTAGATCATCTCTAGCTTTGTTGGAATGTCAATTGTGAAAGCCTTACTTTCGGGAGATACATCTACTATTTTTGGTAGATGTCTACTCTTTAGGGGAGATGTCTTTGGGAAGACATCTCTTGGGAGACATCTATCTTTTTAGGGAGACATCCCTTCTAAAGGTGCCAAAAATAAAAGTGCTCATTTTGATGCCCGAAGCCTCTAGATGCCTCCCAACAAGTCCCCATAGATCCTAGAACCTTCTAAACTCATCAAAATGAGCCCAAAACACCTCAAAACATGCCAAAACATTCAAGCATCATCCCAAGCAAAAACCATTCAAAAAGACACATAGTATGTAGGGTAGAACAAGGGGATCAGAAGAGGTATCCCTACACCAAAGTGGGTCCTCCCTAAAGTAGACTCATGTTCATAATGCCTTTGTATAACCATTTCTACAAGTATCTGTGGGCATCCTAGAATTTAAATGTGGATCATGTTCCTATCCCAACATGCACAACCACAGTGGTTAAAATGCTACACCATGCTATATAAGACTATATAATTCATAATTATAACATGCTAGTGAGGTGAAATGGAATAAGAAGGATTAGAGAATTAGGATGTGAGCTATCTTACCATGGTCATAGTAGGTTGTGCATGTTATATGTGATTAGAGTGGCCATCATACTTGTCTATTAGGGTTCCAAACCAAGTTTAATCACTTGGGCCCTCCATCATGAGACTAACAAGCCATCACATGAAGAAATCACCATTTAAGAATAAAATTTGAAAATAAACATTAAAAATCTTGAGAATAAATTAATTAATTATTGAAATTTGGGGCATTTCTAATGGTGATGACTTTGTATGAATCAAAGTTTGTAACCTCTTTTACTACTATTGCTTTCCTTTTATGTTTGTACATGTCCTTGCTTGCTTTCTTCTTAATTTTCTTTTCCTCCTCTTTGGCTTTTTCTTACTTTACTTTTTCTTTCATTATCTTTAATGTAAATTGAAATTATTCATCCATGGAATCTCATGTCTTGTCAACCTTGGTTGAAATTTCAGCAAGAGTTTTGGATCAGCGAGGTCTTCTATTGGATCACTTCCTCTAGTGGTGCTTCTTTTTCTTGCTCAAATATGGATCTCGTCAAGAGGTAGATTCCTATTATATTTTTATGTACGTTCCCTCTTTTGGGATTCTCCTTCTTCTTTAACCACTTATCAATCAACATCTAGATTTTATTTGCTTTGTGTTCTTACAATCTCCCTTCAGCATAAGTCCCAATAGTCTCATTGGTTCTATTCCAAAGCCCATCTTTATCATTTGCCTTGGATTTGAAACATACTTTTTCAACATTGACGCATGAAACAAATCATGAATCCTCAATAACTATAAAAATAAACTAATTTCATATGGCACTACAACTCTTCTCAAGATCTTAAATAGGCCAACAAACCTTGGTGTCAATTGATTTGATATCCAAACCTCAAACATATGACTTAAAGTAACTATCAATTTGATGGTGTTATTTAAAAAACAAGTGGCAAATTTTGTTTTAATGATGATTGACTTGATAAAGGTGGAATTAGGTGGATGCAATGAGGTAGCACTGGCTAGAGGTACAACTTGATATTGGACTTGTGAAAAGGGATGCTATGCATTAAAATTATCTGGTGATTTCACATTGTAATATGTCCTATGTATAAAAGGAGAGAGGTTCTATCCCTTTTATTTCTTTTCCACGCTTTCATTTCAGTTGCTCTATGTTTACCTCATCATATGCCATGTCTCAAGTACCCTAAAGGGAGAAGCTAATATGAAATTATTGAAAATAATTTATCCTCCTCATTAAGATGCAAATGGATGCCTTGATAGTCAATTATTTAGGAAAATAATAGATAGAAACTACTTGAGAAGGAACCACTTGGATAATTTTTGGTGTAAAAACTAAGAATATCCTAATGTCCATAATCCAGTTTGTTCCTATTTCATCAATTTCAAAAAGTTTTAATTGATTATATATGTATTCTATGATTTCTTGTTGGAGTTCTCTTAATTCTATTTTAGCATGTTCAAATCTTTATTTGGGAATTCCAATTGTTAAGAAATTTTCTTTTCTTTGTAAAACCTCTTTAGCCACACCCAAAAATAGTTAAAAATTAAATTTTGTAATAGAAAATGATAATTTTTACAAAACAATACCATAGAAAATGCATAGGATATACTTTGTGTCAACACTACCCAAAAACTAAATCTACATATATACACCCACTCAACATAGTTCATTTTTTGCAATTTCTATTAAATCAATGATTTTTGGACCCATTTACTCTTAAGTATTCTATTATTAGCTTTTAAAATATATAATCATAATAAAATATTTGCATAATCTATTTACACTTTCATTAACATGAGATTAAAACTTATATAGAGCAAATTTACAAGGTAAGGAGTTTCTTAAAAGAGAAAGAGAAAAAAAAATGGTTAGAGAAAAGCTATAATATCCATTATACAAATTATGTACTCGTTAGCGAGTTATGTGGTTGAAGAGTTTGAACACAACGTGGCATTGGATTCCAAAAATGTTTAGAATTGTGAAAATTTGTAAAGCAATGATAGCTGTGCATCCGACGGAAGAACTCTGGGTAATTAATTCACTAGAATGGAATGGACTAACTCTGGACTTTCTCTGAACTCTCTCTGACACATGCCTTGAATAAAACCGCATCAAGCTTTTTCTCCTTCAATTTTGTTTAGAAAATTCAGGAAAACGCGTTGGACTGACGACTTTTCATAAGAAATGCAGAAAATCAGATTCTCGGCCGACACAAATCATCGTTTTTTTAAAGAAAATTGATGGGAACTCACCTCAGGGAGGAACGTGTTCAATGATTTTCTTGACTTGACTCGGTAAAGGAGTCTGCGCACATGCTTTGAATTAAATCTGCACGCAGAAAATCAGATTCTCGGCCGACACAAATCATCGTTTTTTAAAGAAAATTGATGAAAACTCACCTCCCAATAGGAACGCGTTCAATGGATTTTCTTGACTTGACTCTGCGCACATGCTTTGAATTAAATCTGCACAGACCTTTCTTAATTAAGCCTTTTTCTCTCTTTAATTTCATAAGAAATGCAGAAAATCAGATTCTCGGCCGACACAAATCATCGTTTTTTTAAAGAAAATTGATGAAAACTCACCTCCCAGAGGAACGCATTCAATGGATTTTCTTGACTTGACTCTGCGCACATGCTTTGAATTAAATCTGCACAGGCCTTTCTTAATCAAGCCTTTTTCTCTCTTTAATTTCATAAGAAATGCAAAAACTCAGATTCTCAGCCAACACGGTATTGATGATGAACATAAATCATGGATTCTTCTTAAAGAAAACGCGTTGTGTTGAGCACTTTTCATATGGAATACACAACTCAGAATCCCGTGCAACACGGCATTAAAACCCACAAACTGACGTGACCCATAAATGTCCAGACAAATGAAGCAGAGTTCTTGTCCACCAATAAAGATAAACTTCAATTTAATACATTATTTAACTAACGCACAAAATGTTGTTTTGAAAAGTCAATGTTCACTCAAATGACTAAACATGGGCAGAGAAGTTTAAATTGAGCTCAACATCAATAGCAATTATGTGTTATTATCCCTTCCTGCCTTCCCCTACCTCTGCAGCATCACAATGGCCTCATCCTCTGTTACTCTTCCTTTTTGCCTTTTGCTTCTGCTTTGTTTGTGCTCTTCCTTTTTCTTTGTTGCTCTTGTTAAAGCTCACACACATCATGACGGAGCTTTGAATGACATGAGAGCTCTCATTCAATTTAAGAAGTGCATCACCAGCGATCCACTCTCTCTTCTCCACAATTGGAATGATCATGATGCCAATGCATGCAATTGGACTGGAATCAGCTGCTCCACCAAACATCAAGGTCGAGTTGTGGAGATATCTCTGGAAAATGCCATGTTGCGTGGATCCCTGTCTTCCCACCTCTCCAACTTATCATTCCTGCAGAATCTTGATATTTTCAATAACTTTTTCTCTGGTACGATCCCATCATCCCTTGGCACTTTGCATAGGCTTAAAAACTTATATCTATGTGGAAATGAATTTGAAGGTGGGATTCCTTATCAGATAGGAAACCTTTCTTCGTTGCAATTTCTTGTTGTGTGTACAAATTCCTTAGTTGGTGACATTCCTCAGTCTCTTGCAACACTCCAAAACCTTAAGGTGTTCAACGTTTATGAAAATCAGTTGAATGGACAAATCCCTTCATGGCTGGGTGCACTCCACAAACTTGAATTCCTTGACCTTGGTTCTAACAACATTCATGGTGTCATTCCTGCTCAACTGGGCAACCTTTCTTTCTTGCAATTTCTTGATCTTGGTAATAATCATGTGAAGGGTTTCATTCCTTGTGCACTTGCCAGTCTCTACCGTCTCACTGAATTTTTACTTTCCGAAAACCGTCTGAGTGGAACCATTCCCCACTGTTTAAGCAACCTCACAGCTCTTACTATCTTTGATTTTTCTATCAATAATTTACACGGTCATCTTCCCACCTGGCTGGGCAGCTTTAACAAACTACAGGCTTTGGGTTTATTTTTCAACGGATTCACGGGCAACATCCCACACTCATGGCACAATCTCACCCAACTCCAAAACCTCCAGTTGTCCAATAACAGATTGTCGGGAACGCCACCGTCGTGGTTAGGAAGAGGCTGGACTCAACTGACACATTTTAACATCGGCTCCAATTCCTTCACCAGTGGAGTGACCACACCCACCCAGCCTATTCCAATCCTCCTAACTCTATCCAATTCATCTCGTTTAATTTATCTAGGGATATATAAAAACCTTTTAACGGGAACGTTACCGCCCAACTTTGGGAGCTCCTTGCCCAGACTTCAACGTTTGGCTTTAGACGAAAATTTTATTTCTGGCGACATACCTCCCAGTGTAGGAAACTTTTCATCTCTTGTAGAGATTAATCTTCATGGCAATGCAATCAGCGGTACCATACCTCCTCAAATTGCACATGTGAAGTCACTGCAAGCCATTGATCTCCGGGGAAACAAGCTACAAGGCCACCTTCCCACAGAGATATCTCTCTTGAACAGGTCACTTGGCTATCTCTATCTTTCAAATAATATGTTCTCTGGTTCCGTTCCTGCCGATATTAGAGAACTGGTCAATCTGCGCAAGCTGCACCTTGATAGGAATCTGCTGTCAGGAAAAATTCCTTCAGAGATAGGAGACTGCCCTGTTCTTGAAGACCTTGTGCTATCAGCAAACAATCTGTCTGGGCCAATTCCACCAGAGGTTGCCGGTCTCAAAACCATTGTATTTAATTTTGATTTGTCCGCAAATGCTTTGACAGGAGAAATACCTCCGGGAATAACAGGATTACAAATGGCACAATATATAAACCTTTCAAGCAACAATCTTTCTGGAAACATTGCATCTTACATGGATAGCTGGTTGGATGCTCGTCAAATCAATCTCAGTTTTAATCATTTCAGTGGCAACATTTCCAAATCAATTGGGAATAAACTCACCGAGCTTGAAAGCATAGATGTGTCTGGCAACAACTTTAGCGGACCTGTGCCTGAGTCCCTGTTCAATCATTCCGATCTCTATTTTTTGAACTTTTCCTACAACAACTTTGATGGAAAAGTCCCCTGTCTGCAAAGTTCCTCTTCAAAGAAGCTAAGATTGACAAGATGGTCGTTTCTTGGTAATTTAAATATATGCGGAAGATGTTTTGGCCTGAAAGCTTGTCTACCGTCTCTTACTCAGCAACACAAGTCTCATTTTAACAAAAACAGTATTCTGAAAATCGTGCTTGGCATTCTAGGTGGTCTTCTGTTGCTGGTTGTTGCAGCAGTTGTTGCAGCGATTTTATTCATTTATAAGAGAACCAAAGCATCTAAAGGGCAAACTTTATGGATAAGTGAAAAATTCTTAAAGATATCTATGGAAGAACTTCAAAGGGCAACAGACAATTTCAGTGCTTCAAACTTGGTAGGTGAAGGCAGCCATGGAAAAGTCTACAGAGGTATTTTAACCTCTGGATTGCTGGTTGCTGTAAAACGTTTCACTTCTGCAACCCAGACTGGGACCCAGAAAAGCTTCAGAAAGGAATGTCATGCTTTAGGGAAAGTGAGACATCGCAACATTCTGAAGATTATCACTGTGGTCTGGTCTGAGAAATTAAAAGCCCTGGTAATGCCATTCATGAGTAATGGCAATCTCTATTCTCTTCTTCATAGTAAAGAAGATGGTCGATTGATTTCATTAAAGTTGTCAATCAGAGTGAAAATATTAATAGAGTTAGCCAAGGGGCTTAGTTATTTGCATCATGATTGTGAATTTCAGGTCATTCACTGTGACATCAAACCAGAGAATGTACTGTTGGATGATGATATGACTGTCAAGCTCTCTGATTTTGGCATATCTTGCATGATTGGAGACTTTGATTATCCAACGACATCATCTTCTCATATGGTGAAAGGCTCTATTGGTTACATTGCTCCAGGTAGGTGTTTTCTATTCTTACCTTTTTTAAATATATATTCTTCTTGGATGATGAAGGAATAATGCTAAATTTCCAGCAATGGTTTTTCAGAGTATGGGATCGGAGAAGCAACATCCGTGAAAGGTGATGTATACAGCTTTGGAGTGGTTACCTTAGAAGTCATCACAAGATTGAAGCCCACACATGACATGTTTTCAGGGGATGTCACATTGCCATTGTGGATTTCCATGGCCTTGGAAGGAAAATCAGCAGAGGTAAGAAGCCAGACAATTAAAGGTATTATAAAAACAGCTGATGAATGTGGAGGAGGAATTGAGATGGACAAAGATGAAGAAATGTCAGTGGTGGAAAGCATTTTGATGCTTGGTCTAAGATGCACTTGCCAAAATGCTTCTATGAGGCCTAGCATGAAGGAAGTTGAGTCTTTTCTAGAATCAGTTGTTCTTCTGAATGTACAAGATCAAAGGACATTACCAAGAAACTTGGAAGAAGTTATCAGTATTGTAGAATCACAACCTCCTCTGCTTCCCAGAAGGGACGAAGCTGAAAGTTCAACATTTTCTTCTTAATGGTGATTCCAAGTAAGTGTTTTCTCTAATAGATCATACTATCATATCTTGTATCTACATCACTTGGCAAATTGAAAAAATTTCCTGTGGAACAATGATTCCCTTGGTTATGCTTTATTACATGTATGATTCAACCAGCTGGAAACTTACGCTCTGAAATGCTGACACACGTCGGTGTATATTGCTTGTGTCGGTGTATATTGCTTTTAATTATTAAATTTCCTGATTACTTGCACATTGTCAGCCTCTTACGTCAAGTCTTGCTATCCAAGACAGCTTATTCGACTTTCACGTTGCTCTTAAATCCCATACCCACATACATGTTCTTTCCTAAACTTTCTAACTTTATGAATTTTTACAGGGAATCACTTATTCCCTGTTATGCATCTCAATGCTAAAATCAGAAAATTTTATTAAAATGAAAGCATTTTCAACTTTGCATTCAGATGTTTGATTTTCAAATTTAGTTTTTGAAAACATTTTAACTGCTATGTCTATGACAACCCTAATGATTCACAACGTAAAGTATTTGATTCATTTCATAGATTTTAAAATTTTTTTCTTTCCCTGCAGGGTTTCATGAAATGAAAAGCACAGGTTGCAGTCCATGTCAACTCTCAACTGTTTCAGTGAAATATCTACAAAGATTGAACCTTCCATACCAGGCCATGGCTATGCAAATGGGAGCATTATATTTTCCTTTTTCATTCAAAAAATAAATACTTTCATGTTGATTTAGGAAAATTGATTATGGTATTTAGATTTCTATGCTAGGGTGACCATTTTACACAAGTTCTTGTTAGAGATGTGAAGACAAAATCTATATTTAACTTGTGTTGAATTTCACTTTTCTTTTTTATTGTTTGTTAGTTTTAAATTTTCTAAAGTAGAGTCAAGATATCTAAAACTTGTAAAAGAAAAAGGGAAGACTTGTTTGAGTTAATTATTGGTTGATTCCATTAATGTAACCCTATATTCCTATATTTGGCTATTTAAATCCATCTTGGGTTGGTTATAGCAGTGAGTTGAGAGTGTATGATCTATTGTATAAGGGTTGCTGTAATAGGAGCAAGTGATGTGTGCGTTGTCTTGTGCATTGTGAGTTTGTCTTGTGAGTGTTTTGTAATCTCTCTAATTTAATTGGAAAACTAAATGAAGTTGCTTTCTTATGAATTGCCCTTGTTTCTTCATCAATCCCTTCTACAAGTTTTTTCTGGTGTTTTATTAATATTCGCATGGAATGTTTTGCATATAACATTTATGTTGTGAATATTTTGGATGTAGAGTTTTGCATAAGGTATTTTTTGTAACAATTCTAATATATTGCATGGCAAAATTGTATCAACTAATTCAACTTAAAAGCATTTATGGTTCTCTTTTTCTTAAATTTGTCCATTTTATATATAATAATTCTCTCTTAATGTTTTGTTAAAGGAACTGCTCCATTGATGTAGAGATAAATTGGTCTTTCATTCTAACTTGATTAGGGATGGCTAGAAAATGGAATTTACCACATAAATAATGCAATGTTAAAACACATTATATCATCTTTTATGGTATCATACATCTATTTTTATTTATTTATTTTTTGGAGCGAAAGGCACCTAAATTATTCAATAAAGTGTTACGATATTGTGTCTTAGGGAGGGTTGGGAGAGGATCCCAAACAACACCCTTGACACCATGATACTTTTGAAGAACTTGAAAAACATATCACAATTCACCTTGTTTCAAAATACTGGCCACTTTACCCGATAATTGCTTTTAATTTGAAAAGAACATTAATAGCTTTAAATAATGCATGCCCAGAAAAATACTGCACTCAACCTAGATGTTAGTTAGTAAAAAAGTTCAAAATCAATTATCCCCCATTGCTTATGACTATTCAAAGACAATTTTATCACTAACCACCCCTACCGGATTTTCAACATAGTGAGATACTCTGTACCCTTTTATTGTATTGCAATGTACCCTTTTATTGTATTGCAATGGACCCATCAACACAAAGCTGGTCAACACATTACCACTAACTACACCAAGGTATTTAAGACACTGTATATTATATGCTTTTCCCAAGTGCTTTCTATGAATCCTACAAAGGATACTAAGCTGACGCCTTTATAGGACATTCAAATCATTGTGCAGACGCATGCGCCATATTGACGGTAAGGATTAAACGAACGTTCACGCCATGCCTGATGTATCCATGTGTTATGCGTAGTACATTTTTAACATTATTATTCATTCCCCAGCACTCCAGTCGTGGCACGACATCATAGTTTTCAGTCTCAAACCCAACTACTGCAAATTCCTGCAACTTGCTGTTCCAAATTAACACGTGTGTTTCTATCGCCCCACAAAAATGGCTCCTAAACGTCTCTCAGTTCTTCATCACTAAGTGGACCTTTCTTCCATGGAAACTGGTTTTGATCGTGCAAATTGATTTGAAACAAGGTAAAGGAATCTTTCATGATTTTTCTCTGTTGCTTCCTATTCCCGATTCTCACCTAAATTTATGCCCCATGTATGCAGTGCAATCCAACCCATCTTCTTAAATTACAACCAATCAGCCATTTCGTATCTGTTCAGAATCTCTTGGACTTCATCAAATCAATCGATTTGTTTATATAATTTTCTTAGATACTTGCAGCAATGGCTTTTGCTCACATGCCTACAATGATGAGGTAGCCATGATTTTGTCGATGATGCTGTGTACTTCAACTGGAAGAAAGCTCATCACCAACAGCATCAGGGAAGAGGATGAGTTGCTGAAGAAGAATAAGATGATTCATGTTAATCACTTGTTGAAGTTTGTTTTTTAGAAAAATCTTTGATTTACTCTAAGCTGCCTAGTGGACCTAATGGAGGACTAGGCAATTATATACCCCACTACCACCACCACCCACAAAATTTTAAATTTGATTGTTTCATCTAGAGCATTCTAGAGAAGTAGATTGATGAGCAGGGTGTAGATCCTACACCCAACTATATGAATCACTAAGTCTTCACGTGCCATCTGGTCGAATTTCGTGGAAGTGTACATTATTGGATGCACAAACTATCCACCATTGGGATTATCAAGTGTTAATATATCATGTTCGAAGAGGTCATACCTACATTACTTATGAACAATAATATTAATTACTAAAAAAAAAAAGAATATAAATTGCATATAAAGTGAAGTACTGAAAAGTAGAATTATGATAGTCTAAGTGCTATAATGGATAGAGGAAATCTCAATTTTATTTCTGTCCATGCAAATATGTCCAGGTACATATGCACTCAAATAAAATGTTGTATAATCTCTTAAACTCACATTGCAGGCACTTAGAGGAAAAATATTCTAAATTTCACAAGAAGAAACTACAAGAATTTGGCTAATACTACAATCAAAATGTGCCATAAATGTGAGGGGTGTGGATATTTACGTAAGTAATGCTTGCATCGCATCAACATACCCGCATCAATGCATCATAGAATGCGTTGATGGGGATACATTGATAGGGCTATGTCAACAAGCATGTGTCAATGGGTCATGTCTTATTGATAGTCCATCATACCCCCACGAATGACTAAAAACTTGTCCTTGAGTGAACAAAATTGGGATTGAGCTCCTTACAAAATTTGGGGAAGCATGGAACTTTATTGATAGAAAAACTAATTGACTGACTTTAACTAAGTCTGAGTGCTGAATTGTACAAATTTATAAAAACATGTAATTTTACATTAAAAATGGACACTTGGACAAAAAGTTTAGTGGGTTCCTGTTGAATGAATGGAGATGTGATGAAGTCTCATATAGTAACTAGAGATGGAGATTCCTGTGGCTTGAATGGTCCTTAATCCCACCCGGTGTTGCTGGGGGCTCAGGTTGCCCTATTGCCATTGGAAGTTTTAAAGCATCTAGGAGTGCTTTCATCTTCTCTTTCTTACTCCGTGGATTGTAGACAATCCAAGCTACTTTGCCTATATGAGCCAGTGCAGGGATATCCCACAAGCATAGCATTGAAGGAAACATTTTCTTCATGTTGATAAACTAAGTTGTGAATGTCTTTCATTCAATACCAAACATCTTTATGAGGTTCTACAACTCCTAGTAGTCTTTCATCTTCCTCGTCAGGTTCTCAACAATAGTTCATTTATTTGTTAACTTGCTTATAAGAACTTCAAGATTCACATTAGTTGTCTCTGACTTTTGTTTTCTTTTCTTATGGAGCTTAAACTCCATCTCATAGAGAAGGTAGGAGATGATGACCTACTTCTCTAGTTTAGTTCCTGGCCTTCCTACTATCAGCATTGCTAAGTTTGCATGTTGAAGATTGGTAAACTTCATGTACTACATCATCTTTTCGATCTAAAACTCCTTTAGGCTAATTTCTACCTTATTACATGTGTTCATTCCATCAAAGATGGTTTGTTATACATTAGCTCTTTGTTGGAGTTGCTAGAGAGTCTCATTTATCTTTGCATTGGCTAATTTTATTTCCTTCTCATTAACTTCATTGAGTAGTCCAACCTAGTTTCTGTAATGATTTTTCACTCTTTCAAATTTTAGGGCCTTATTCTTCCAGGTAGCTATCTCAATTGTAGCCATGTGATAAAGAGAATGGACCTTCTTCATTAAGAGGTTCTTATTTTTGTTTTCCAACCTCCTCAAGTCCAAGTTCACCTTGGTAAGCTAATCCTATTATGCTAGATATATAAACCATTTGGTCCTTTTGCTACTCAATATTTCACACATGATGATTGTCCTTGGTGAGGATCAAGTTCTCCTTACGAACATGAGAATGGTCCTTGTCAATGTTGTTGGTAATAGCCTTTAACATGGACACATCGAAGATTATCATCTCTTTTTCATTCTTAGACTCTCGATATTTTTATTAAAGTTGTTGAAAAGCTTCATCTCATGTAAGTTCTAGCCAAAGAATGGTAGGGTTGGAGAGACAGGCTCTTAACTTTGCAACTTTGGTAGCCAATCACTAATTGGTTATAGTGGTCTTCATAAGTTGTGTGCTTGCAAACAACAACTTGCTTCTTGCCTTAAGCAACTATGACTAGTTTTTAGTGATCTCATCTAGGAGATCAAAGATCTTTAGAAGTGGTTTCCTGGATCCTACCAATCTTTCCAACACCTTCTCATGTTGGGTAGCACTCATCCAAATACTTCCTACTTCTACTGATGCATGGATATCTGTCGTGGAAACTCTATCTATTATAGATGTTGTAGGAACATTAAGGGCCTTGGCTATTCTATTAGCCATCTCCTTTGTTGCTATCTCTTAACCCTTATGTAGCATCACTAGCACCATTGCCCCTTTGCCTTCCTCCAACATAAAAGAGAAGATCACTACATTTTCCAAAATTTCAATAAATGCTTATCTGAGAATGAGCACAATGACCTCCCTAGCACTTAGATTAGGTCTCGTGGATGCTTAGTTCTACTTTTTAGAGAATAGTGGTGTTGTGTTACTATCTAGCTAGCTAATGATCCTTGCGACTTCATTTAAATGGCTCATGGCTAGACAGTAGATAGATGAATCCCCATCGTCTGTAGATCCTTGTGATTGCTGTAGCAATTGCTCATGAAATTTCCTAAGTTATTCTATAGCTACAAGCATCTCTGTCATGATTTCTAGGACTGCAAGTGGTGATGGTAGTGGCTACTCCTCTTCATGTGGCTTTGTTACAGCCTTATCCTTCATCATCTCCTGCCATGATGTGGTAGGAGTGCTACAAATCATATTATTCAGGTAGCGAGCTATTTTCCCCTTCCCTCCCCTCCTCTTTTATAATTTCCAAATCAATCATGGAAAGGAAAATGTCTTCCTATCCTTCTTATTTTTCTTGAAAAATTTCTTGATCTCCAAGAAGATGAGTTAGGGTAGATTAGTATGAAAGTTTTCGCTTAGAGTGGTATATGACCTAGTAAGAAGACTATCATCCTACTTGGCCTGACCATTGGGCTTAGGTGATAGGCTGCAATTTTAAAGTGGGATCGTTCCATCTTTGTTAGGGAACTATACTTCTTATGATCCACTTTGTAGCATCACTGGACCCATTCCATTTTTACCTTAAAAGTTTACCTATGTAGAGATCTTAGCAAGTTTTACCCTAGTGTTGGACAAAGCAAGGGCTTTAGCTATGATCTTAACCAAGTAAGAGATGATGATGTCCTTAATTTTCACAATGCATCTTCTTGTCGATCATTCTAAAATAGGTATGTCTCCCTCATGTACCATTCTCCACTATTGAAGAGAATGAAATACAAGGAAGACCCTTTGCAACTATGTTCTAATCTCCTCTAGTATCAACTTCAAGAAAGGTCCAAATGTCAACTCTTATAGAATGGAACTTTGGACCTCCTTGGTCTTGATCTATTCTAGATAGACCTCTATGAGGGTGACCTCCAAGTTAGGCCTTTGCCTAGGAGCTTCTTCTTGCCTGGATTGGTCCCTCTCTATAGTGGGATCTATTTGACAAATTCCACTTTGGGTTTCTCTCAAAGTTATCCTATAGCGTGTGCCACCTCAGCTACTTCTTCTTGGGGTTGTTGTTATTGTTATTATTGGTCTCTTCTTCCTCAGGGTCACTTTTCCCGAGGCTACGATGCTCCTCTAATTTGTGGCCCTTATTTAGGTGCCATCTATGGTCAAAAACATAATCCTATGATTAGTTCTTTAGTTCATAACCTTTAGTCATTTGACTACCTTTCTTTGTTAAATCAAGTTATGTTAATTTATTAGACATTAGGATTTTATTGCTTAAGTGCTTATTTATGATCGCAAGGTAGGTGTGTTATTTTATTCCTTACTAACAAAGTTTGTTTATTGGTCTTAATCTATTGTGGTAATTAATTCAATATTATTTTAATAGTTTGATCATGGGGAGTTAGAAAAATTTTGAAGCATTTTCTATGAAAAACCTAAGGTTTATATCCCCCATGATGTAAAGTGTACCTTCGATAGCTCAAGGGTTGAAAAATAGGTGGAATCATATAAGTAATTTGGAGGTTAGGATGCTTAGAAGATTCTTGGGCTCTGAAAAATTACAAAAATTCCTCTAGCACTTTTGAAAAATGATTAAAAATGAGCTAATTATCATTTGTATTTATAGGCTTTTTATGCTATGTCAATGAGGCTTTGTTAATAAGGACGGGTTAACATAGTTATTCATAGCTATCTTTCGCATTTAGAACTAGAAGAAGTTTGGGTGTGTTTTTGAATGAGACAAGAGCCAAATGGAAGCCAAAACGATGTAGAATGATGCTAGAAATATGAAAGAGGGTAGGTTTAGCCTAGATGAAGCAATTCTAGAAGTGGATTTGGATGAATTCGATGAAGATGTTATGATGCGAAGGAGAACAAAAACTAGATGTTATAAAATTATTGAGATGATTGATTGAGCAAGTGATCCATGGTAGGAAATTTAACTTAAGTTAGACCAAAGAAATGCAAGTGGGTCTTCTTTAAAGTAGGCATATGCTAGTTATTCCCTTGCATACCTTCATCGCAAAGAGTTTGTGGGTTCCAAGGATGATGAATGGTTAGGTTAAGTTGAATTGCATACCCATGAAAGAAATTTTCCTAGGGTTATGCTATCTAGAAAAAACACTAAACAATTTTCTATGGTATGAGACAGTGAAATGGTAGATAATGAGATGAATGAATGATATATAGAGAAAGAGAGAACAAGAGAGAGAATTGACATCCTAGTCACATTAGGCTCTTAGTGAAAATTATGATTAAGATGAGTTGATACCTATTCATTCCAAGTCTAGACCAAGTTCATTCCACTTTCACTGACCTCACATTCATAGATTTCCCCTAATCATAGATCAAAAGTTCATAATAATCCCAAAGGAGAATCATCACTCCAAGAGAAAAAGAAAAGAGAAGAAGGAAGTATAGAGGACATTAGTTAAAGGAGTACCTTCAATCATGGGTAACATGTATTTCCAGCCTCATAACCAATGCTTGTAGCCCATTATTGAGTCTAAGGGATGTGCTTTAAATTCTTGTGTTTTTTTTTTTGCTTTTTTGACAGAAACCAAATCATGCAAAAACATGCTTGCTTTTATGATCGATAGTAAAATTGATGATATATTAATGGAGTATCATAGAACTTAAAAAGGATGTCGAGAGAAAAACCATATCAAATTCTCTTAAGGTCACACCCTTTTTCTCTTCTACATAGTTATTTTCCTAGTTTGTTGGATATCAATATCCTTAATTACTTTTAAGTTGTAATGTGAAAGAACCTTTGTGTGTCCAAGATACTGATTTCCCATGGAACAAATGGAATGAATGGAGGTCGTGAACTCACTACCTTACACCACCAGAAAATTGATAGACTATTAGTAGAGAACATAATCTAAAGACAAAATTTGGCCTTTTGGTTAATCAATCATAATATTGATAGCTTTTTTGAATAAATTTCCAAAATTTGTAGTAGCTATAAATAAAATCAAATATTTTTAATAAGACTCAAGGAAATTAATAAGGAAGAAAAGAAAAGAAAAGACATAAAATAATTAATAAAATATTTATTAAAATGAAAAACATATAAAGAACATTGCAAAACAAAAAGATGTAAAATTGGTTAGCCTCATCAATAGAACCATTAACATGAATGGCCATCTCCTGCACAACTAGGTTGAGAGGAGGAGATCCAAAAAATATAGCATGCTTGTTCCAATGTAGAGGTGTCAATGTTGTTAGTTACTTGGGGTTCTATAAATGGTTTGAGTTACTATATGTTGACTAGTAGACATTTTCAAGGACTTAATGGATGGTAAATTATCATGGCCTTGGAAGGAATAGTTGAATGGATGATATAATGTTCTTCTCATAACATTTAAAACTTAGTACATTGTGGCACATGCATAAGATTCCAATAAAGAATCTTATCGCTATGTGAGAAATGAACTCTTTTTATCCATGCATTGTGACATTGTTTATGGTGTACATTGTACACTTCATTCATCATTAGAGCTATTTGTTGATTCTCATTGAGCATATTCAAGAGTATCAAACATTCCTTTTGGGCTAGAATAATTTGTAGGTCAAGCTCATACGTTGTTGTGAGTGTATGAAGTTCAACTTAGGCTTGTAGTTTTGGCAACTTTCCATACACTAACTCATATAGAGAATAGCCTATAGGAAGCTTCCCAGTTGAATGATATGTCCAAAGAACATTGTTAAGTTTTGTACTCCTGTCCTTCCTATATCTACTAATAGTTTGTGTTAGTATCCTAGTAATCTCCCTATTGGTAACTTTAGCTTAACCATTAGCTTAGGGGTGATAGGGGGTTGTAATTTTATGTTGCACCCCCAAGCATAACATTAATTTCTAAAAAGTAGATCCTATAAAATATGTGTCATTTTCTAAAAAAGGCGCTTTAGGAATACCAAAACTGTTTACCATCTATTTTTGTACAAACCAAGCTATAGTGGTGGATGTATAGTTTGATACTACTACAACTTTAGATTACTTAATGTAGTAATCAATAGTAAGTATGATGTATGCCTTCCCATTTGACATGGAAGTGATGGATCCCATGAAGTCAATGCTACAAAGCTCGAAAGGTTCCAGTGGTTAGATCCATTGTTGGGACCCTTCGATTCAAACAATCATTTTTTCATCTCTTTGACATTGGTTGCATGAACAGGGGAAATGATGAACATTCCTAAAGATCCTTGGAAAAAAGTATCCTGCCATGAGAATCTTTGTAGCTATCATTCTTCCTATGTAGTGGCCCTCGTAAGGATCCTTATGAGCATCTTGGAGGATGTGTAACTAATCAACATAAAGAACACATCATCAGACTAGATCATTAGCATAAAATTTATAAAGGTTACCTTGGATTTCCATGTAATGCTTAACCTGGTGAAGAAACTATTGTTTCCTCTTATTTTTCCATTGTTCTCGAGTCTCCTATGTGAGAACATAGGAGAGAAACTCATCATACCAATTGGTAAATCTTGGCTCTTATATTTCAATGAATTTGGCAAAAAGAAGTTGTTGGAAAATTGATTAGATAGGGGCTCCTCATCCTTTCCTCATCCTCATTGTTATCCCATCTTAACCAAGACAAATGATTGATGACTACATTCTCAGTTCCTTTCTTGTCCACAATGGTACGATTAAATTCTTGCAAAATTACCAGTTATCATATGATACGAGGGCTAATGACTAGCTTTTTCATTAGGCAAAAAATGGCACTATGATCAATGTATATAAAAATTTGATATCCAAGCACATAGTGCCTAAATGTTTTGAAGGCATACACCACCACCATGAGCTCTTTCTCAGTGGTGGTGTAATTTAGTCGTGTACCTAGAATGCTTAGGCTTGCACAATGGATGTAGTATAAACATTTTTTCCCAATGCATAGTTAGATGCATTTTTCATTATGTGAAATGGCCTGGACAAATATAGAGCATGTAGAATTGGAGTTTTCATGAACTTTTACTTTAATTGTTGGAATTCACATTTGTTAGTCCATTTGAACGTTGCATCTTTTTTTGTAAGTTCCACCAATAGTCTAGCACTTTTAGAGAAATTCTCGATGAAGCACTTGTAGTAACTAGTGTGGCCAAGGAATGACCTCACATCTTTCATAGTTTGAGGTTTCCTAGTGATTCCTTAGATGACCCTTACATTTTCTGGGTCCACCTCAATCCCTTTTCTTGAAATTTGGTCTCACAAGATAATACCCTTTTGGATCATTAAGTGGCTTTTTTGGCAATTGAGCCATAAGTTTGTCTCTACACAACACTTTGGCACTTACTTTAGATAATCCAAGGCTTGTTCAAAGTTGGTATCATAGGTGGAAATGTCATCCATGAAGACTTCCATACCACTATCAATTTGTTGCTAAAAAATACTGAATACCAGGCATTGGAAAGTTACAAGAGCATTACAAATACCAAATGGCATTTCCTTATACGCAAAAGTTCCCCAAGAACTTATGAAATTCATCTTGGCCTAATCTTCTGGTGCTATTTCAATTTGGTTATAACCATTATAACTATCCAAAAAACTATAGTAGGTGTGCCTTGTAATTATATCTAGCACTTGGTCCACAAATAGCAATTGGAAATGATCTTTGAATTTTGCCATATTCAATAGCTTAAATTCTATACAGACTCTTCATTTTCCTTATTTCTTTGGTACAATCATGAGTGGGCTTACCCACTCACTATTTGCTACAAGATAGATGAATCCTACCTTAAGAAGCTATTTCACTTCATCTTTAATAACTTGATTAAGCTTTAAATTCAATCTTCTTTGTCACTACCTCATTGGTTTGATGGAGAAGTTTGTATAGATTTGATTTTGGCATATCCAAGGACCTATTCCTATTAACACATGATATGATCATGCAAAGGTTGTTGGCCATTTTCTTACTACTTGTAATAGGTTCTTTTTCTGTTATCAAGTAAGATTGGTATTGATAATTACTAACTTGCGATTATCAAGAAAAACATATTCCAAGGTTGTTGATAAAGCTGTAAGTTTAAGGGGCTTCTACTTAAAATGATCTAGATTATCCAACTTTTCCCAATTCATTTTTATGATTTTTGTGGAAGAGTTGATTATGAATTTGCTCCATTGCATCCATGTTGTCTATACATGCACTTATGAGAAGCTCCATTGGTTCCATGCATATTGTTGATTCAAAGTTATTTTCTAATGTCAACCACTAGGTACCTTCCTATTTTGTGGCTGCCACATACAGGGACCATTAAATATTCAATGTCTTGACATACTTATTGCATGTTATGATGGATGTACTCTTCATAGTCCATATATTTTGCATGTAATGATATCTTGTGTCACTGTATGTGATGCATGGAACTTTTCTCTGCTTGAGCTTTCCAAATTAATTTTCCTTAAATATTTTCAAGGAAATATATCTAATTCTCATCTTGGAATCAATTTTACTAAGCCAAGAACTTTCCATGATAATAAGAATGTCCCCCTTATAATTATCCATATGGATCATCAAGAAATTTGCCAGATATGACCAAACATAGATGGTGGTTATAATGTCCTCCACTAATCCTCAAAGAATGGTGATAGACTGATTTTCAAGCTCTAATGTGATGATACATTTATTGAGTAGAGGCAAGTTCTAGGTCTTATACATCTCTTAAGAGATTAAGTTCACCCTAAACTTAAATCTAGTAGAGTTTTTCATGGATTATTTCCTACAATATGTAAATAAATTAAGGTACTCCTTGGATTATATTTCCTCCTAGGAAAGTGACCTATCTTAATCTAATTTGTTACTACATGAGTCAACATGATAGTATGAACACTTGAGACCCTTTGGTTTGAAGAAGGCTCGAGGATAATTTCAGAAGTAGGTGATGTAGGGTTAGCAGCTATAGATGTTTCTAAGAATTTTTGTGGACTATTTGGTCTGAAGAAAGTCCTCTTCCTAGGCTTGTACTCAAGATCACTCAGATGGTTATTCGACTATAAGTTCACTATTTTCATTACATTTCATTGTTGTAGCTATAGTGGAATCTCCCCTTGCATAGGTGGTGTAGGTGATAAGAAAGTGGTATTAGAAGATGTAGGGTGAGTTAGTGGATACATAGAAGGATAAGTGGAGAAAGACTTAGTTTTCTAACTAGGAATTCTCTGATATTCTAGAGGGTAGTAGTGAGGAGAAAAAGGAGTGTGGCTTGTACAACCATGAGGGAATATAGATTGATAGACATAATATCCATAGGGGTCTTGCTAATAAGAATATTACTGTTGTGGTGGTGGCTTTCCTCATGACTATGGGTTTTGCAATTGCTGATATTGCTCTTGAGGTTAAGGTGGAAATCTACTTGGGTAATACTATGTTGGATGGAACTACTACTTGTAATTTCCTTATGAATAAGACAATCTCTTGGGTGATTTCTTTCTTGCCAATTTTGGATTCAATGTATACACACCAAATTCTTGTAGATGTGACACTATCGAACAACATCCCTTGGGATGTTCATACTAATAAATATCATATTCTTCAGCATGTATCTTTCCTTCTCCTTCTATCTTTATCTCTATTTCCCTACTCTATCTTCTCCTCCATAAATTTGAGAGCAGTTTGGAATTTCTCATCTAAGAAGTCAAATTTTATCCATCTTAGCCGATATTTTAGTAACATATTTTTGAATCAACAAGATTTTTATTTACACAATTTTATCTATAGAAGATTCCTTATCTAAATCATAGAAACGTACCTCCCTTTTGGGAATGGAGGAGTCCCTATTATATTCCTTTATGCTTTTTTTTTTTCAACTCTCCTTCTGTCTTTAGCACCTAATTAGTCAACCTTTAAATTTTACGGTCTTTCATTTCAGAAAGTCTTCCTTGGGCATAGATTCCAAGAGTTTATCTAGTTTTATTTTGGTGTCCATTTATAATGTGTTGAAGCTACTTCCTTTGAGAAAATCCATGGCATGGGCATCAATGTAAGAAGGAGGAGTAACTGCCCAAGGCGACATTCAAAGATTTATAATTACATTGCTTCCATCCTTGGGTTTGTTTCCTTAAATTGAATACTCTATAGTACATTTGGTACTTATCATTAAATAGCTCCAGCATTGTACTCCATATGTGAATGGATTCTAACTCCAATGATTAGTACCAACTTTCAACTTCTTTGATGAGTATCATTGATAACAATTTGAGCCTTTTCCATTCATTCTCAATGTTTTTTAAGACACACACATATGAAAGGCCTATAGATGATGCTAAGGATCAACATTATATTCTCCTTTAAATTTAGAAATATTGTTCATATCAAGCTATTTAATTCTACTATCCCTTTGATGCTTGGTAGGAATTTGAATTACTTCCAAAATATTAAGCATGTTTTTCATAGCCACCAATGGTTCATCATAGCCATTGTATTCATAGTGGTCCATATCATGGTTATGTCTTCTATGATGAGACCTATTGTGCCTTCATTCTCGATGATGCTAGTGTTCCTCTTGTGGTTACTTATGTTATTGATTCCTATCATCATGATGGAGCTTTCGATCATCTCCATCTTAATTCTAATCACTCCTCCTTCTATCTCAACCATAGATCCTCCTATTATAGTTTGATAATGAGGAGGATGGTGGAGGCGGAGGACTAGGCTAATGGTATCTGCTAGTCCTTCTTTTATGATCCTTGGCTTATTTTTTCTTCTTTTTCTTAGATGAACAACTAGGATATGCTTACATTGATGTTCTTTGGGCTATGGACTCTATCCTCCCCTCACCTTGGTTGTTCTCCAAGGTTGATTGCAATCATTAGTGAAGTGTGAAATGCTTAATGAAAGGACAAGAATATGTATATTGAGATAGCCCTAAGAAGAAATCATGGTCCTCTTTTTGTAATTGTAGAAACAATAGCATCAATATCCTCTTGCCCTTAAAGGCTTTATGGCATGCTTCCATGTGTTGATCTTTTATGAGATGGGCTTTTGAGGGTTGATAACCTCTGGAGGTATGATCTATTACCTCATACTTTGTACCTAATGATTCAATTCCTAGCTTTACAAGATTGGCCATGACAATGGTAGAAATAGATCAATCAAGAGGTAATATAATATTACCCTTCATATTCCTCTAGTGTAACTGTTGATCTTGATGAAGAATAAAGGTGAAATCCAAATAGTAAGTATTTAGATGTGCATAGACTACTTTCAGCTATAGAGGTTTCTCATCAGTAGTCCATTTAGTCTTTATTATGCTATTGATTGAAGTCATCAACATGGGATGGTGATTTATTCCTACAAGAAGAAGCAATTTTAGTGATGTGCATAAAGTATACCCTGATATAATTTTATTAGCATTATTTTCTATGAAAGATGAATCATTATATTTTCCTTACAATGATTTTATATTGATTCACTATTTAACAATACTTAGCGTATTTAGCTAAACCAAGTTTCTAACAGTGACACCAATGATGAGCAGCAGGTAGATCCTATGCCCAATCATATGAATCACAAGCATTTACACATGATTCGATCAAATTCCAAGGAATTATTTACCTAAGTGGCCAATATTCCTACATAGTGAATTATGTAGTTGTAAGTCGTTGTCTTCCTAATCTATACTTGTATTACTTTGTGCGTAAGATTAAGTGTGGTTGAGGCATAGGATATTTATTTTTTATATTTTTACTATTTTTCTCCTAATTGCTAAATGATTATATGAATTAACATTTAATACTTAAATCAACT
>MNCI01022891.1:0-11272 GCA_015680685.1 Gnetum montanum | reverse complement strand
CCATTTCTGATATTAAATTGTCACTTGATTATCATGAAATATAAAAACAGGTAAACTGGTTTGGGATGTGTCAAGAGTGCACTATTTTTTTTTTTTGAGGAAATGTTCGGGATCATATTACTGAAGATAAAAATACAAGATATTACAAAATGTGGGTCAACGTAATTGGCCCAGGTGGGAGGTTTTTAAGCCTCAATCGATTGTGCAAAATCGTGCACCAGACACTAGACACTCACGCCAAGAGCACGAGACCATGAACAACCCGTCGGGGGGGGGGGGGGGGGGGGGTGGGGGGCAAACGACACCGCATCACTTCTTGAAAAACCGCATGAAACATGGGGCCCACGGTCGCCCGGGGGGGGGGGAGGAAAAAACGGTCCCGCTACGGGCTCGTTGGTAGCCTATGACAGGCACAGTGTGGACGTTCGAGGGCATGGAGAATATCCACCGTGTTGCGATGAAGCTTAGTGTCCACAAAACTGGCGGCCTGGTGGAGCCCTTGCATGGCCAATTCATGCCAGTTTTGTTCCTTTGTCGACGTCTCCCTATTCGTGTGGAAATGCACCAAAGTTTGACGGATGTGGCGTCGGAGTTCCCCTCATGTGCAATCATAGTTGATGCCCAGGATGATGTATGAACATCGTCCAGCCCTAAGCCATTGGTGTGCACTCTGCTCGTGTGCCCGATCTAACTAGCGCTGTCTCTGCTCCTCCTCCTCATGCTTTCACTCCTGCTAAGCTTGCTCAGTCGCCTCGTGCTCTCTTCGGGTGGTTTCCTCCTGGATCAGCTCATCTTGCACTTGGGCCTAGATCTCGTCCACCAAATGGGCCTGGGCCGCATCAGCCAACAAAGTTGGCTGCCTTATTATCTCTTGTTCCCGTTCGTGGAAACGGGTTTCCATTTCGATCCATGCTTGTGCGAGGGCTTCTTCCCACTTTGCTTCCCACTCAGTGTCATGTGCCGCGGCCGCAACCTTTAGCGCCGCTCACTGGAGCTCCTTATCGCTTCTTTGCACTGTTAGGGTCAATTGCATGAATTCTTTTCCAGCACTCACTTTTATTGTGAGCCAAATAAGTATTAATACTTAAACCTTATGTCTTTCTTTATGCTTGTAAATCATGTATGTTTAGATCTACCTCTTTTTTTTTGTTTTTCTCAACTTCAATAAACTGATCTCTTCTTAACAAGTGCATTCTCTGGTCTTCTTAGCACATGCCGAAACCATCTGAGATAACTTTTCTTAATTTTCTCATCTATGGGTGCTACCCCCAAACTTCATTTAATAAGATAGTTGTTGATGTGATCTTTTTAAGTGACACTCAACATCTACTTGCGCATTCACATCTCTGCCACGTGCACATCTTGAGTTGATACTTTTTGATAGGCCAACATTCTACACCGTACAGGATCACAAGCCTAATAGCAGTTCTATCACAAAGCACATCNTGGTTGTGAAGCTGTAGATTCCGTAATGCTACACTCCATTTCAGTAATGATGTCCATCTTGTAACACGAGAAGAAATCTCCCAGAACAATAACCATTTAAAATATCATGTAGAGCACATGAACAACTGAAAATAGATCCTAGTGCTTGCATTGTATTTTACTCTTTTGTTTAATTCTTGCAAGATGTTCAATTTAATAGCCTTTCAGTTTAAGTACTATTTGGCTTAGGAAAGGGGCATCTTACAAGTGGCACAGTTACAACGTGGATTTCACCATTTATTGATTTATGAAAGACAATAACTATTTCTACAATGTACAGGAATGTATTTTCTAATTAATTTCTTTGCATTGAAGAATAACTAGTACAAGTGGTTGAAGCTTCTTTAGTTGTTTCCTGACAGATAATGCAAAAGAGAATTTGCATACAACTAAAGAGCAGTTGGACCATAGCAAGAACAAAGCAAAATAAACCAAATTGATTAGATGTAATTAGATGTACGGCAGGTAGAAGTGAAACAAAATCGGGTTTGGAAAGTGTCAATGCATGATTTAACAACTATCTTTAGCATGAACTGCAATGGTTTTCACATTTGTAATTATTGTTGCTTATTATTATGAGATATATAATGAAAATACATGCTTATTTGGCTAGAGCATGCAGCTTCCATTTTGCAAGTCACAGGCCCAATTCCAAGGGGTATGCCGAGACACAAGTCAACTTGGGGCATAGTAAAAATATACTTTTAGACCATGGCTGTTAGGTAGACAACTAGCTATATAAATTCATTTTCAAATCCTTCGCCTACCTTAATGGGGGGGCCCATATTAATGGGGTAAGGGCACCATTATAATGATGAATGTAAATACATATATTTTAAAAACATATATTAAGCTAGATAGACCAACTTGGATCATTGGTGACTATAATATACATGTATTTTTTTTGCAAAACTTTCAGGAAACATTCTATTATCGTAGTGAAAAAAAATATTCCTAGACAGATGGGATGTAGAAGCCATCCCTAGAGATCACAGAGCTAGGGATGCACCCTGAAAACCAAAATCTCCCCCAGTTGTCCTCAGTAGCAGCACCAAAAACAAACCACAAACATCTGTAGAGCAACTAGACACAACATAACGTTAAAACTAGAAATGGAAACAAAAGAAAGAACAACGGAAGGCCACAAACTTGCTATTGACAAACCACACCAAGAAAAAACATAGAAACAACACAAAAAGAGCCGAAATGGCCACGCTCCCACCCCCCACCCCTAAGGGTGGTGGGGCATTTGATCATAATGACAATGTGGAGATAGCCACGAATGTTGGGCATCCAATTGCGCACGATGCTCCTCAGAGTCCACAAAAGCCACCCCCTCCTAAAAAAACTTAAAGGGCTCCGCCTTTTTGGCTTGAGTGACAGCCGACCCAACCCCATCAATTTTGTTGAGGCAAGCTTGATATGGTAGCGAAGCTCTTGCCAAGAAACCTCTCGGTTGATCTGCATTTTCATATACGGGCACTTCTCTGCATGTAGCCAAGCCATGGTATTGACCATATGAGCCCACGTTAATTGTTTTTGTTGTTCAATATCTTCCTGGGACTCACGAGCTTGGTGTTCATCGATCTCCCTCTCCAATGCCTTTTGATGGTGGGCCTCTTGCAACTCCTCCCAGATGTCCTTCCTAAGCTGCACTTCGAGAGTAGCTTGCACCCTAGCATCCTTGGCAAGCCTTTGGCAATGGACCACCTCCAGCTCCTCCCTATGGTGCATCTCTATTTCATGAAGATGACGTTGGGAAAACTCCTCATGCATTGCCCACTTGGCCTCTTAGGCACGACGCTCCTCGTCCCTAGCCATTGTAGCTGCATCCTCTCGAGCCAAACCCAATTGCACCTCAAACTCCACTTGGTCCCTTCGAGTTTGAATGGGCTCCAACTCCACAGGGTCATTCCCAATTTGAACTAGTGCCTCTTTTGACTCCACCATAGTGGAATGCCCCTCCCCAATAGCCATAAGCACCAAGACAACTGTCCCACGTGGACTATCCATCAAGGAACCTACGGGTCTCCTCCGTTTGTAAAAGATGGAGTGATTGAAAGACTGCACCAGATGAACAACATGAGTTTCCCCCATTGCTCTCTACAGGCCAAATTCAACCTTGAATGCCTCCTCGGCCACCTGTGCCTTAGGGATGCCAGAAAAAACTCAAGAATATTAACATGTCATCCCATCCGCAGATACTTTATAAACACAAAGTGGGTGCCCTAAAGCTTTGACCCATTTCCAGAGTGGATGAAAAAATGCTCAATCAAATCAGTTGCCATTTTCCATAACTCAAAGAGCGTGGAACGTGGCACCTGTCCGTTGGCAGTCCTTGGGATATGGCTTGGAAAGAAATTCTGAGTATCCTGAAGCACTTGAGTAACAGGCAAAATTTCTTCCCTCGTCAGTGGCACACCTAAAGCCTTCACCAATGCCTCTTCAGTGAGGTCGATCTTGATCCCATGGAAGGTTGTTGAAGTGTCATGCCAGTTGGCAAAAAATTTGCCATTTGGTAGAGTAGGATCCCCCACTAGCTTGGGAAGCAAAGACTTCCACCCCATGCATCGCACCAAGTCCCACAGCTTTGCCCTCTCCTGGCATCATTGACAGGATGGCTCAAATGTTAGTGTTGCTCCCATTGCGGCAGAAGCTTCTCTCCATAGTTTGTAACCCTCCGTGGCAATCTGCGCAAGCTAAGGAAGTGGCACTTGCTTGAAAATCAGCCTATTTTGCACATGCCATAAACACTAGAGAATGGTGGAAGCTTGAGAATCTCTGATAAAAATGATGGGGGGGAGGTAACCCAGTCGCTAGCCACATCTTCCTACTAAAAGGACACTCATAAGCAAAATGATCCCATGTTTCTGCCTCCTGCATGCAAGATGGACACATGTCCTTGATGTCAATGCCCTAGCATCACAACGTCACACACACCGGGATAGCCCTGTGATTGCAGCCAAAGAAAGGTCTTAAGCTTTTTCGACAGTCGACCCTTCTAGAGAGTGGTCCACCCTAAAATAGTTGGATACTGATGGTTAATAAGTAAACATGGTGTCACGTCTTGCCAATCACTCTGGTTCATCATCAAAGTGTGCTGACAGATGGCACACCACAAGATAGAATCCCCATGCATCATTGTCCATTGCTGGTATTTATGCCTCATGAGGTGTATCCAAGGGCAACCTCTGTACCACTTTGTGCCATTCTCTGCACTAAGTGTTGTTGCCCCATCATCATAAGGTTGGGGAATTTGAACATTCTCACCCCCCTGCAGCTCTAGGCTTTGCCACCATCTTCCAAGCCAGTAAATGCATCCGGTGTCCCCCTTTCCCACCTGACCAAATGAAACTACAGATTAGTTGGTCAACTTTATTGCCAAAGTCAATGGGTGGCGCTGACACAGAAGCCGTAAACCACGCAATAGGCGACAAAACCGCAGAAGCAAGCAACATTTTCCCCTTGTGGGTCAGAAAATGATGATGTATTTTGAAAAGATGTCGTGTAAGTATTCTTGTTGAACTCCAATAATGTCTTTACTTTTATCATGTTCTCCATTTAAAACTTTTCAAATTTAAACAGCTATGAAATTACTTGTTTGAACTCCAATAATGTCTTTACTTTTATCATGTTCTAATTTTATTTCTTGTATGACATTATAGGTGATTGGACAATTTAACTTTGGCTTTATCATAGCCAAAATTAATGATGATCTTTTTATTATTGATCAGGTTTGTTATTTATCGTGTACAAATTTTGTCAATAATTTATATTCCTAGTGGCACCTGAGATCTTGGTAGGTTTGTTTTAAATTACCAAATAGAGTTCATAAATCTGACTCTTCTGATTTCTTATTGCTGCTTTTGGAATTTTCATGAATGCCAGCATGCTTCTGATGAAAAATACAATTTTGAACGTCTTTGTCAGACAACCATTTTAAATAGCCAGCCTCTACTTAGGTAATCATTAGCATACTCATTAATTTAAAAGAGTCATTTTTTAATGATTTTTAAATTGTAAACACTTTTAAAAACATTTGGTTCTTCATAAGTCAAAGAGTCAGCAGTTGTCTGATTATATCCAGTGCAATTCATCTCTTTCTAAAGAGGATGCTGTTATTACTTAATTATTTCTGATATGAATTATGCACACATTTTTCCTAGGGAGGGAAGCCTAGGTTTGGTATCTATTAGGAAATGAAATTATCCCCTTGGAGCAGTTAAGTCTAGATGGAAAATTGCTTAATATATGAGGGTCGTTATCCTGCAGGCCACTACAAATGGAGCTGTCTGTTGCAGAAGAACTGATTCTTTCCCAGCACATATATATATTCAGGTGATTAATTCCTATGATTTATTACACGAACGTTCAAAGTTCTTTTAATAGTAGCATTTCGTTATCTAAGTAGTTGGTGAGTTTTGACTAAGTGGTAAAAACATTCAGTTTATAACCATAAAGTTTGGTTCTTAGTCCACATGTAGTAGCCTGGGGCGTGTTAAGAATAGGCATTCAGGCTGATATCAGCTAAGCCATTGTCAAACCATTTGCCTATCCTAATGGGTTACCACTAATTGATTGGATAAACCATTACTAAACCATCCACCTATCCTAATGGCTTAGCCCAAGCTTATCCAACAAAGGCAATGCTGAGGATGACTTGGTCATGTATGCACTTGCATCCTTACAGCAACTTGCATTTCGTCAATTTATAGGACATATATAGCAGTTAGAGATAGCTTTGCTGTATTGCCTATACTAGGTTTGCTTCAATTAATCTCATCGTAAAATGAAGTTCCAAGAATTCTTTCACCCTGCCTCGGCATTCTGCTTACAATGTTATACAAATATCATGGTATATTTTTGTGCTCGAAATGTTTATGTTACTTGGACATGGCTTTTTGAATGTGATGTTAAATACATAATATTAAATTTATTATACAAATATTTAACTATTTTAAATTATATAGTAAACTTTCCTCAGTTGCCAAGTGTGTGATAACTCAATCAGCAATCCTTTGGTTTTGTCAACTGATAGATTGCAAGTTCAAGTTTTACTTGAGGTACTTGCCATCTCTTGGTACAGTAAAAATATACGTGCAGGTTGGTAACAGGTAACCAACTGCCTTTAGAAAAACATCGTCAAATATTCCTATATTTTCTGTCATGTTTCTATAAAAACCCTTGCATACTGAACCAGTTTCTGTGCTTCCTTTCGGTGTAACTTTGTGATACAGAATATAGAAAAGTTGCTAAATATTGAAAGATACTGCAAATTTTGAAGCTACTAAAACATCACAATGTGACTCATGATTCCCTAACCTGTGACCTATTGATTTTTTACTGAAAAAACTACATGGATCCTAGAACATTGATGAATGTTGCTTATTTATATCTGTGTAAGTACAGAAGTAAACTTAATTCACATTTTATCATCATTTTGATAGGACATGTGAAACATAAGAGCTTGATGTAGGTGAAGAAAATGGTCTCATGTCAACTATTGATCTATGATGGGTTTCTTCAATACATGTTTGTGGTCATCTCCAATTCCTGAGTTTTATAAAAACCACAGAAGACTTTAAAAAACCAATTTTTTATTATCAATTTTTAGTTTGCACGGTAGCTGCATGATTACCTTAACCATATGAAATAATAAAATGTGTGTTAATAGTTTGTCCCAGTGAGAGTCCGTATCCAACTATGTTGGTAGCACAATTGATGGTAACAGGTTCTTTCTTGGATTTGTTTTAGAAGGAATGGTTTCGATTTCTTGGAGGACCATAATGCTCTCTCTGGACGGAGGTTTCGGTTATCAGCTATTCCCTACAGCAAAAACATCACCTTCGGTGTTGACGGTTGGAATATAAAATATTGTTCTTGCCGTTTTGCACATTTTGTACTTTAAATGATGACGTTGTTCTTTTAACTTTTTAGACTTTTAGGACAGAAATTGTCTGATTTAGTTCACTTTGGCAATGTTGCTTTTGCAGATGTGAAAGAACTTATTGCACTTCTGATTGATCGGCCACCAACAGGAACTTCTAACTTGTTCAGGTCTGTGGAAGGTTCTGGTGTCCCAGACAGTGTGTATAGAAATGCCATTTCAGGAACCGTGTCTGCAGTTTGTCCATCAAGAGTGAAGGCAATGTTAGCCTCTCGGGCATGTCCGTCGTCTATAATGATCGGTGATGCATTGACTAAAAAGACAATGGAAATGGTAGGATACAAATCAAATACCATACGTTGTCCTGAAGCAATAGTTATGCTACCTCGTCCAATGACATGTATATTAATTAGCACATTTGTCATGTTCATTCCTTTGTTAAAATTACTAAAAAGTTTATATATGTTGTCATTCGCATGCTCTCCAATTGCTTTTTCTACCATTTCCTCATATTTATTTCATTAATCATTGCTAGTTTTGTAAATTTGCAGTGATTTATCAACTTTTTCAATGTTGTTAAAGTTTGCTTGGGCACGTGTTTATTGTGCAGATTCTAATGCGTTTATCAACTCTAAAGTCACCATGGAATTGTCCACATGGTCGGCCAACAATGCGCCATCTGATTGATTTGGAATCTGTCAATAAAGTATTTTCATCGAAATGAATTTCATGACGATTAACATATTCTCTGAGAGGTCAAGCAGTATGCGTCTATGTTACATGAAATCAATTTTTTTAAAACTTTTTTTAATTAGACACTACGGTTACATGTAGGTTGCTTAAAAATATTCTTCACATCAATATTTACAGGCAGCTTCTAAACTTGCATATTTTTGCTTTTAACTGGTTGACAGATTGTAGTCCTTTGTGGATATGAAAGTGCAAGAATTTTTATGATGAATCCCAGGAAATGCAAGCTGGCGTCCTCTGGCAAGTGCCCCCGACGCTATAGAATCGGGTTTACTGTTTTTCAAGTATATATGCATAAGAATTTGAAAGAAATGACATTGCTGTCTTTTTTTCGTAGGAGAGTGCCTCCATAGTTTTAGCATGAATGTAGCTTTATATTTATCATGCCAGGGATGCCGTAGGCTTTTATTTAAGTTTCAAGATAGATTTTCATGCGTAGGTAAAATGGTGCATATTGAAATATGTTTATTGAAAACACATGAATTGTACGGTGATTCTTAGACATGTTTATTGAAGGTTTTATAAAAATCTCATTTAAACGTTTTTCTAAAATTGGGCATTTTTTTCCGCATTGTTTGCAGTATATCGTATCATTTTTATTTTTATCATGGATGTATGATAAATCAAATTTACAGCGGACTTTTTCACCCATGTAGGTTAGCTTTAAATTGAATATACTTTGTAAGGATTTTATAGAAAGCAAAATAGATTTTCAATTTTGAAAAGCTCAGTAATTATTACTAACTCTTATCTCTATAAAATAGTTTTCTTATAATTTTGCTAGAATTTTTTTCAACCAAATTACAAATTATTTGCATCTATGATTAAATAAAAGTAAAATGTAAGAATTTTTAATGCCAGATAAATTCATTCTTCCTTTTAAGATGAAAAATTATTCTATGCAATAGCTGATATAGTTTCAAACTTGCTTTAAAAAGTTTTAATGCCACAAAGTTCAGTCTTCCTTTTAAGATGAAATTCATTCTATGCAATACTTGATATAGTTTCAAATCATCTTTAAATTCACCATTAACGGTGTGAAATTTAAGATAAATAGATGTACTTTTTGTATAGGTTTTTTTATTTTTAATAGTTTTTTGGGTTGCTTAGATCTTTTTTTATTTTTTAATGCTATTTTTTTGGATACAAAGGTGCTTAAGGTCTCTTGTTTTTTAAAGTAGGTTGTTGACTCACTTTATTTGTATCTTGTTTTATTATAATATCTTGATGTTATTTTTCTTAAATTATGTTTAAGAAAATTATCATTGTCATCCTAGCCTTGTTCCAACAAAATGGGGTGTGTTAAATGAGTTCTTTTATGCCATTTGCCTCCATGAAGAGCTAGATCCATGTCCTTTTTGATATTCCTTTCATTGACTTTTCTTTTGAGGATACTTGATTACGTGATCAAAGCACTATTAGCTTTGGATAATGCCTCTAGGTTAGTTGGTGGGTGTTGGTGTTGGGCATTGAACTCAACACCAAAGGTTGTAGATTATGCGACCACATCGGTTGGGTTATGGCTTGTGGTCTCTCTCGATGGCTTTTCTAGAATATGACAACCTTTCTTTATAGGTTTGTTGTTTGATATTTATACATGCCCAAACCATCTGAGATCTGTCTTGAAAGTTATCTGAAATAGAACCATTACAAGTCTTTTTCTTTAATGTTTGCATTGTGCAATTTATCTCTTTTGGTAACATTTAACATCCAAGCAAGCATTTGGATTTTTGCCACATTGATTTGGCATTAATATTTCTTTTGGATTGCCCAACATTCAACACCATATATGATAGTAGGTTTGATTGTCATCTTGAAAATTTTTTCCTTTAGTTTAGATAGTGGAATTGTTTGCAAGGTGGGACTTTTTGTTCTTGAATTATTGCTTCTATTTCCCCATTGTTTAAATTTTTATTGAAATTAGATTCCATTTATTCTATCTTTATTGATTTTAAAGCATGTCTTTACTTTTCCATTCTAAAGAAATATTGTTTCAAGTTGTATCCACTACCACAATAGCATAATAGTAGCTACTAAGTATAGGCTAAGTGTAAATTGACTTATTATGATTGGAAAGTTAGATGTGACCCATTAAGTTCTAATTTTAGTGGTGGTTCATTCATACATTTTTTGAATCACTTTAATATATTTATTAGAGATGTTTTTTCTTTGTAATGTCCACCAAATGATATCTCTTGACATTTGATGAGCCGTGATATTGTGTGCTGCCTCATCTTCTATAAATAAGAGGCGGTGTCCTTGGTTCCAAGGCAGTTAGTCTTAGACCTTTAGCTAAACTCTTGCAGTTTTGTCATTCCAGAATTAGAATTATTTTTGTGTGCTTGCAGTAGGAGTCATAGAGTGAATGGATCTTTATTCGAGCAATTTGTACCTGAGCACAATTTTGTGTACGGCAATAAAGACGAACTTTATGATAAACCTTGTAGCATACATATTAAGCTAATTAGTAATTAATGATTATTTAACATTTTCCTAGTTAATTAATATCTCTCTCAACTTTCAACCTCCTTAGTCAAATACACTTAGTACGATCGTTTTGAGCATGCGTGTAGCGCTTGGTAACCCAGTAACGATTAGCGTTTGGTAACCCTAGTAGCATTGCACTGGTTTAGTATGTGTATGGCAAGTGGGAACGGATACTGGTGTTAGGAACATTTAGAAACTAGTTAATGAATAGTTAATGCAAGTTAGCCACTTAGTTCTATTTTCCTCTCCTTTATTAGTAGAAGACATAAAAAATATAAAAGCTATAAAAATCATGTACCTCAAGCTTACTTAATCATACAACTGTGACAATACAAGTAAGTTTGGGAAGACAACAATTGATTAACCATGAGTCTTCCATTAAGGCGCGTAAGCACTTAGTCTTTGGAGTTTGTTCGGATCGTGCGTGAAATGCTTCTATTTGTATGGTTGAGTGTAGGGGTACCTCGCCACTCATCATTGGCACCATTGCCGGGGACTTAGTTGTTTGTGCGCTGCGTAGAACATAGGAAATCATTCATATCGTTGGAATGTTAGAACGAACCCTTAGGGTTAGTCAAAGGAAGACAAGACAACGGTATATTACACACCAAACATGACAAGATGTCTTCTTCTTTGCATAAGAGCATTTCATTGCTTAGGACT
>MNCI01022885.1:16673-36396 GCA_015680685.1 Gnetum montanum | reverse complement strand
AACCTATCAAGTAAGAAAGGTTATTTTATTTTCCTATGCATGGAGAATATATAGTTTTGGCCCATAATTCTAAGGATTTTGATTAAGTAGAGGTTTCTAATTGAATCTTCAAAATACTTCGAAATGAAAACATGCCACAAAAGCTCTAAATATCTAAGTATTTTATATTTAATTTAGAAATATTTAAAAAATAGGTTTTGGTTCATGCTTAATATCAATATATATTGACATATCATAGAATAAACTTAATACTAATATTGAATCATCCTAAGTGAGTCCCTAATGATTAGGTCTTAATAATAATTTCACTACTAAAATCCTTAGTAATTGAGGTATATACCTTGGAAGGATGAGTTTTGACTATGTCTCACCACATACCATTAGATTAAACTACTTAATTCATGATTTTGGCTAAATGATCAATTACATATAAACTTACAAGTTAAATCCAAGGTTCAGAATCAATGCTTACCCTTATTTCTTTGAAGTGGACTCCACTAAGAAATAACTTACTATTACATGCAAACAAGTTCATTTTAAAGATTCATGATTCCTACTACCAACTATGCAAATTTGGTCATAATATATTAAATTTTATTTTATTTTTATTTAAGATACCTTTAAATATTTCCAAAATAGCTAAAAAAATCTACAAAATTTGATTAAAATCCTATTCTAGGTTAACTGCATAAATCATAAAATATTTGAAAAGAAAGTTGAGTAGAGTTTCCATATATTCCAAAAAAATCATCAAATGGATAGAAATAATTTAGATATAATTTTAAATTTTAATATAGTTTCAATGTAAACCAAACATAAATTGACAAAAATTTAATTGAAGTTTGGAATAATAGTAAAAATAATAAAATAATAACAAAGAGTTAAGTAGCAAAGAGGAAGAGTAAAAAATTCATAAGTAGGAAAGAATTATGAAAATAAAAAATAAATAAATGTTCTTATGGAATCTCTATGTGTTCAAAATATTCTTCTTTGTCTTCCTTTCCTTCCAAAACACTTGCAACCTTCTCTTTCTTCCCACATGTCTAAAATTTTCTATGCATG
This sequence comes from Gnetum montanum, assembly GCA_015680685.1. Lineage (NCBI taxonomy): Eukaryota > Viridiplantae > Streptophyta > Gnetopsida > Gnetales > Gnetaceae > Gnetum > Gnetum montanum. The sequence continues at coordinate 35,334 of MNCI01022885.1, read as the reverse complement.
AAAATAAAACATAATGGAATTCTAAGTGCCTATTTATAGAATGGAGGGTTACCTATAGCATGATACATCTTCAAAATTCATGTAACTGTGCATGAACTCTCTTTCTACAATGGAACATATTAATGTTTCTACTTAAACATGAAATGCAAAAAGAAGTTTTCCATTAGAGTAGGAAATGACAATTTGTTAGAGTGTAAGGGGGTGTGGAGGGGAGGGAAGAAAGGAGGTGTTTTGCATTTTTTATTATTTTGAGATTTTCATTTTTTGAAAACTTTGATTTTTTCCTAAAATAAACTTAATAGCTCTAACTCTAAAGAACAAATGATCAAATCTAGTATTTTCTAGCATTTTGGATACATGTTAAAGTTAAATTCTAAGTAGAACATCATCTTAGGGTACTTCCTTAAAAAGGATATTCTCAGAAGTATTTAGTTTTAATTAAGAACTAGTTCAAAATTCTAGTTTGATGACAAAATATTATAAAGGATTTGACTTGGATAGGATTAGGGTTCTAAAAATTCCATAAAAAATATTATATCATCATATGTACGTAATGAAAAATAAAATATGTATAAGCAAACATTTATAAATTATAATAACTAACAAAGAAAGAGCTCCAAGGTTAATTAAGTTTCAACATTAAACCATTAAATATATAAGAGATATATAACTGAGCACTAATAGTAGTAAGAAAAAAAATATATAAAAATTTAATAACATAATTTCTTATTATTCAATTTATAAAATTAAAAATAATTTATTAAAATACATGTAATGCTATTAAATTAAATAATGAAACATATTGAAAATTTCAATTCAAAATAATTTTTAGACCTTCATAGATGGTAGATGCTATGCTCTACTCAATATACATCCTTCAAAGGGCTTTACCAAAAACACCTTCTTTCATCATATCTCTTTATCTTAGTGGTAACTAACCTCTACAGGTGGCTCCAAAAGGAAGCATCATCTCCTCTCTTCCATGGGGCCTATAATCTCTCAAATATGCAAATAATAATTTGATCTTCTTTAAGAAATCTATTATTGAAGCTAGAAAGATTAAACTGATGCTTGGCCTTTTGTGCATTCTAATGGCCTTGATATCAACTAGACCAAGAAAAGCCTCTTCTAGGTTAATTTCTCATAAGACCATTTTTAGAGGATTGTAGATCATTTCAATTACACCAATGGTAATCTCTTCATTTCTAGGAAAATTTCTTGTCATTGGACAAAATTCTATGTCTTTATAGAGAAAATTTATTAATAAATTACATAAAAAACTTATAAGAGGTATATTCCTCTCTTCCACTAGAAAATTAACTCTTCCAAAGATAGTTTTCTCTAATATTCTTATTTATAAATTGATGATCCTATCACACCCTATTTCCTTCTCCCAAATGATGGATAAACATAGTTTGGATTTCCTTTGGATAGGATTGAAAGAAAAATGAAGATTTCACTTAGTTTATTAGAATAAAGTTACTGCTCAGATGCATGCCAAAGATTGTGGTATCATCAAACCCAAAGTGCATGCATTCATTCTAAAAAAATGTAGGAAAATTCTAAATAAAGGAGGATAAAACTTGGATTTGATCACTTCACCAGATATACAACAATATTTAGAACTTGGGAGAGAGGCCTTTAAAGCTCTAGAAATTAATCAGAAAGGGTTGATTCTTTCTCAATTACTAAACACTTGGACATTTGATCCTACTAGTATTCATATGTGGGGGTTTAGTTCCATGAAATAATACATAAAATTTTCGGATAAAAATTCTTCCTAACTATCTCTCTTCAAAAAATGGCAAGTAATAATGGAGTCATGAACTTTTTTGTTGAAGGGAATTGGACTGTAATTGTGAAAATTTCCCAATCCCAAGCTCAAGAGATATACTCTAATCTTTGATGGTAAAATCCCTAGGGTAGTCCCTAACAAATCTATTCATCTTTTAGAATAGTAATTAAAAGCAATCAATTTCCAATATAGTTATGAAAAATGACCCAAAACTCTATAGTGAAAAGCTTTATAACTAGTTGAAAGTGTGGTTCTTAACTTATTACCAATACAACTATCATCACTTATGATAAGCTCTAGAAACGAAATTACTCACTCATATCAATATGTGTTCTTTGCATTAAGAAATGTAAAATAATGAATCACCAATTTAATAAGTACATGGACACCACTTCTATCAAAAAATTTGTTTCTAAACAAACATTAGATTTTTGTTAGAATGTAGTGCATTATAAAATAATCAATAAATATTAAGCCTACAAAATTGCATTATGGATAGAGATGATTTAGTTCATTTGGTTTCAAAAAAATACCTAAAAAATCTGGTGCACATGGCTCTTAAATTTCATTTTATATTATGAGAAGTAATGTTACATAGTACAACTCAAAAAATTATAACATAATGCCAACATGGTTCACATAAGCATTTACAAGCCCAACCATCATACGCCATTTTTCTATGATAACTTTCAACCATCTTTGATTTATCTATTACTTGTATTGCATAATTGGACTTCTTCCCATGAGGCTACAAGTATGTCTTACATGTTAGGTTTCCTAGGCTACATTGCTATGGTAAGATAATACTTTCATGGTAGAAGATATGTAGGTAATAGTTCCAACTAATTTTATAACAATGGCCACTAGCCTTCCTATGATAGGCACACCTATTTCTAGAAGCAAGAGGTATGTGCTAATGGTGATGCAATACTTCCTCAACTATAATTGCATTTAAGTGAATTTTTAAAACAACTATAAATGAGATGAAATTTGGATGGTTTGGATAAAACTCATGTAACATGTCATTAATTACTTATCCCTTAACTCAAAAATTGTTGACCTAACCATGTTTCACCTTCAAATTCTTTGCATAGTTCACCCTAGATAACTTATGGATGTGGTAAACCTTCAAAACTAGCTCACCATAATTATCTTTAAAGAGCTTTAAATTACTACATGCATTGGGGTTTTTCTTATTACCCATTGCATGCTTTTCTCTCTACTTATTAAATAAGGAAAAGGCCTCTCGTTGAATATCTAGCATCCTATTATTTCTCTCCCTAGTTTATTGGTGAGTGATGTCAAATGTTAGAATAATTTAACAACCTAGTTCTAATGCCTTCTACAATGCCAACTAATTTTAGAAGCATCACATAGAAAGAAACCACCATGTTCTCCTTGAACTCAAAGCATGAAATCCTAAAGTCTAAGGAATCCTGAAGAGATAAGGTCCTCCTAATCCTTGTAACCAAAGAGCATTTGATGAAGGGAAACTCAACACCCTCACTAAGGTTCAAGCTACTAGTATAATAGAAGACTACTTAGCGAGCCCTTGCCATCACTCTAAGTGCATGGTAGCTCCTTCCAACATAAAGGATTCCCTAGTGCTAATGGTCAATGAGGACAATGAGGAGGTTTGTAGTGAACTAGTGTATAGGTCATATTTGAACATCCATAAACAACATCCCAACATGAGCCTAGACATTAATATACTAGATCATAATGAAGTTATCACAGTGATTTTTCCCTTTATATAATAGATCTCTCTACCTCAAATTACTATGAAGAATTTTTGTGGGCTTTCATCTAGCATCCCTCTTTGGCACTTCCATAAAGGAATGTGGGAGATACTAATACAAGGCATCTTTTCTTCCATGGTCTCTTACCTTGAAATTTTCATCTTGGTATCAAAGCCAAGTTCCACACACCACTATCATTTTTTCAAGTGATTGCAAGGAAAATTCATGACAAACTCTCTATCCAAAATTGAAACTAAAAAGTTTAACAGGTCAAAGTATGAATTATGGAAGATCAAGATGGAGGCTTTCCTTATTGAAGAGGACTAGCATAGTGAAATTTTAAGAGTAAAGAAAAATAAGATTTTCAATAAAGAGTGGGAAAAGTTAAACCTAAAGATGATAAGTGCAATTCATTTATGTCTTTTAGATTTAGTATTTCTTAATGTTTTCGTTGTCTCTTTTGCTAAAGATTTATGGGATAAATTGCAAACTTTATAACAAACAAAGTCCCTAACCAATAATTTGTTGTTGAAAAAATTACTGTATAATTGTAAAATGGTTGAAGGTACTACCATTATAGAACACTTGAATGTATTTAATACACTGGTCCATCAGTTGCAATCTATGAGGGTGAAAATGGATGAGGAAGATCAATGCATCACACTTCTCAACACACTTGTAGATTCATGGAAGACATTTGTGATGGCTATAAATAATATATCTACCAACTTTATTTTTGATAATACTATTGGTCAATTATTATCTAAGGAAGAAAAAAGGAAAACTTCTACTCCTAAAAATGATGTATTATTTATCAAAAATGATGTAAAGCCAAAGTTTGTTAAGAGGCCTTAATTTAAGAATAAGCCTTAAGAATTTGTAAATAAGACAACTAAATGTTGGAATTGTGGTAACTTTGGTCATGTAACGAAATATGGTAAAGCCCCTTTGAAAAAGGGCAAAGAAAGTAATGTACCAAAAAGTGATAAAGCCCCTCTTGCTTGAAAGAGAGATTTGCATGCTGTCTCATATTCTAATAATGTTGATTGATGGTATTTGGAATCAAGTGCATCTCATCACTATGCTCCACATGTTGATTGGTTCAATGAGTATACATCATGTGATCTTGGAAAGGTAACATTAGGTAATGATGGTTTATGCAAAGTTATAGGTTATGTAAAGGTAAAGATTTAACTTGAAAATGGACTAGTTAAATCGATTTCCAATGTAAATCATGTTCCAAAACTTACTAAAAAATTTTTATTTGTAAGTGAATTGGATGATGTAGGACTAACTGTTATCTTTGAAGGTAGAAAATGTTCAATATTGCATGGTTCATCTCTTTTGGCTTCTAGAATTAAAATAGGCAAGTTGTACAAATTAAAAGCTAAGACATTAAAGCAGAAACTAAGTGCATTTAAATTCAAGTATTTATTTATGGCATAAAAGAATAGGACATCTTAGTGAAAGGACTTAAGGAACTTTACAAGTAATGTAAATTTAAGCTTTCAAATGATTCCTTGGATTTTTTTCATCATTGTCTACGTGGTAAATAGAGATGTCACAATTTTCAAAGAAGTAATACTAAACCTCTTCAGATATTAGAACTAATACACAGCGATGTATGTGAACTAAATAAATATATTAAAACAAGTTCTCTTAGAGGTGCTATGTATTATGTTTCTGTTATTGATGATTATTCTAGAAGAGCTAGATCTATTTATTAAAACATAATTTTGAAGTATTTGAAAAATTCTTAGAATTCAAAGCTGTTGTTGATAATTCTAAGAACTGACAATGGTGGTTAGTCTTTCTCAAAATAATTTAATGTTTTTTTGTAAAGAAAACGGCATTCAAAGGAAAAATACTATTCCAAAGACTCCTGAATAAAATGGATTAGCAGAGGACTTCAATGAAACAATGATGGAATGTGCTAGATGTAAGCTTATTAAATCTAATCCTGACAAGCATTTCTGGGGTGAAGCAATAATGATTGTATGTTATCTTATTAATATATCTCCTTCACTAGCTCTTAATGGAAAACCTCCAAAGGAAGTTTGGAGTGGTAGGTCCATGAATCTAAACAAGTTGAAGATTTTTGGTTATGAAGCCTATGTACATGTTCTAAAATATGATAGGTCCAAATTAGTCTCTAGCTCTATCAAATGTATTTTTCTTGGCTATGGACATGACGTTAAAGCTTATAAGTTGTATAACCCACAAACTAAAAGGTTTATTTATAGTTGAGATGTTATCTTTAGAGAAAAATGTGGATCTATGAAGGAGGAATCTTCTAATAATAAAACTCCTTCAAATGATGTAACTCCTATGTAGGTGCTTGTTGAAATTAATAATGCAATTTCTAAGGATCATCCTTTCTCAATTGGGGATATTGCCCCTAGCAAATAGGATGGTGATAGCATGGTAAACAAGGAGGAACAACATGAAGAGGGAGAAACTATTTTTAGTGAAGATGAGCTATTAAGACACTCAACACGTATAAGAAAATTTCCCTTACATCTATAAGAATATGTCTTGTTTACTAAAAATAATGATCCATCAACATATCATGATGCATGTTCATATATGCAAAATGCAAAGTGAAAATAGGGAATGGATGCTGAATTTTTATCAATTCACAAAAATAAAACTTGGGAATTAACTAAGCTTCCATTATAGAGAAAACCCATTGGAAATAAGTGGGTGTATAGAATAAAATTTGGGAATGAATACAAAACATGACTTGTAGCTAAAGGATTTTCTTAGAGAAAGGTGATTAATTATCATGAAATCTTCTCTCTAGTAGTAAAATTAACATACATAAGATCATTTTTGTCTATCACACCAGTTTATGATCTTCAACTTGAACAAATGGATGTCAAAACAACATTCCTTAATGGTGATCTTCAAAAAGAAATATAGATGCTTCAACTTCAAGGATATGAAATTAAAGGAAAAGAGCATATGGTGTGTCGATTATTAAAATCACTATATGGGCTCAAACAAGCACCAAGGATGTGGAATAAAAAATTTAATGACTACATGATAAATCTTGGCTTCAGTAGAAGTGTCAAAGGCTTCTTTATGTATGTTAAAAATACAAGTGACAAATATGTTATCTTGCTACTATATGCCAATGACATGTTAATATAAGTTAATAACATAGATGATATTTAGGAGTTAAAACTTCATCTATCTTCTCACTTTGAAATGAAGGATCTCGGTGCTACATAAAACATTTTGGACATGGAAATTAAAAGGGACAACACTAACAAAAAGCTTTGGCTTGAACAGCCTGCATATGTTGAAAATATTTTAGAAAGATTTGATATGCATGATTACAAGCTTATGACTGCACCCTATGAAACTGGTATTAAACTTTAAGTTGAACAATGCTGAAAGACAAGTGAAGAAAAAGAGCTCATGGTTAAAATCTAATATGCTATTGTTATCAACAGTTTAATATATGCAATGGTCTCTACTAGATCTAATTTACTTATATTGTTGAAAAACTTAGCAAGTGTATGTCTAATCCATGGAAACAACACTAGATTGTGGTGAAGCAAGTCTTCTGATATCTTCGCGATACTTCAAATTATGGGATCTATTATAAAAATGATTCCAATAGTCTTCATGGCTTCATTGATGCAAATTGGGTTGGTGATATTGATAGTAGAAAATCTACTAGTGGATATGCGTTTAATCTTTTTGGCGGTGTTGTTTCTTGGAAAATTTAGAAACAATCTTGTGTTGTTCAATCTACCACTGAAGCTGAATATGTTGCTACTAACTTGACATGTAGAGAGGCTATATGGCTCCAAAGGCTAATAATTAAACTTGGCATCACTTATACTTTGATTAATATTAGCTATGATAGTCAAAGTGCCATAAACATATTCAAGAATCCAACCTTTTATGCTTGAATGAAGCACATTGAAATATAGTATCATTATATATGAAAGGAAACTAAAAAGTAAAGGATTTTTTTGAATAAAATTTCAATTGAAGAAAATCTTGTAGATGTACTCACCAAGTCAACTCTTGCTAAAAAGTTTCTCTAGTGTCAATCAGCATTTGGTCTTCTTCTGACCTAATTTCCTAAAAATGGTTTGGATTGTTCATTAAAGTAGCTTTACCTTCAAGAGGAAGAATTGTAAGGGTAGATGAAGGTAAATTTGCCTTGATTTTCTCCAGATATTTTTACCCTATCTTATTATATTTCTATTTGTGTCTATGTTATAATTAGTCTCATACCTATCCCCACCAAAATAAACTACCTTGTCTCTTTTTAATTTTTCGTTCCATGACAATATATAAGGAGCTCAAAGGGAGCATCTAAAGCACCACATTTTTCTTAAAGCATAATCTTGAGAATCATCTCCCTTTGTGAATTCTCCTTGAGCTTCAATATTCTGAAGCTAAGCTATTAATGGTCCAAGAGTTTATTTTTTGCTGGGGTTTTTCACCTTGAATGTTTTCCCTAGGCTCACTCTATGTATTTTTTTATTTTTTACAATTTCTTTTAAATTTAATATAATATTGGTATAAGCAATTGGGACTAACACAATGTACATGGAGAAAATTTGACCTCAACATTCCTAATGCCCACATAAATCGAAGGCATAGAAGGTATAATTCATTTAAGGAAATGAGGCACATTATAGAGCTAAGTGTGTCCTTCCACACTCATTAGTTTTATTTTGCCAACTTAGAATATGTTTGTTTGTATTGTACAAAATATTAATTTTATCTGTGTTCAGTAAAACTTTAGTCTTAGCTTATTACAAGGCTAAGTGTGTTCTTCCACACTCATTAGTTTTATTTTTCCAACTTAGAATATGTTTATTTGTATTGTACAAAGTATTAATTTTATCTATGTTTAGTAAAACTTCAGTTGTATGGAGAAACTTTGATTATAAAAATATGGGTAGGTCCATACACACAAGTATTGATTGCACATTATGAATTCAGAATGGATATAGAAGTAAAACATCATGGATGCTCTTGCATAGTTTTTGTTTTGTTTATTTTTATTTTTTTGGCATATTTGGAATGGTTTTCTTTGGTATTGTATAAAGTCTCAACATAGCAAGTTTGATTGTACATCTACATAGGCTTACAAACACAACTAAGTTTAAGTGGACATATGGATATGCACCACAACCATGGCTTTTCATTGATGTAAATGGCATCATTGATTCAAAGATATAGACATGTTCATGGATGGGCCCCACAACCATGGTTCTTCATTGATGTAAATGGTATCATTTATTCAAAGAAATAGACATGTTTGGTTGAAAATAACTATCCAATTTGCAAGTGGACAAGTCAACCTTTCATTGATGTAAATGGAATCATTTAGTCAAAGTAATAAACATGTTCAGTTAAAAATTTCTATCCAATTTGTAAGTGGATTCAAAATCAATGATGACACAGAAGTCATAAATTAATAATGATTTGTATCTTGGTATCTATTGTTGGTCGAATCCTCGAAATCCATGCAAGAAATGTCATTATCCTATGTTCCATATTTTGATGGGAATTCATCAATAATCACAGCCAATGATTTTTGGAGCTACTCCTTCTCCCTAGACTATAAGAATAATTTTTCATTATCAAAGGTAAGGAAGTTAAGCTCACAACAAATTGATCAACCTGCAAAACCATAACATGGTGAGTGCTCTTTATTATCTAGACTTTCTATTTTTCCTATATTGAATGTTTAGATTTCTATTTTTTCATAGATTATTTTCATATTTCTCTTCTAATCTCTCTAATTGTTGTTCTATCTTTAATTTGTAACATTTTTAATTCTTGAGTTTAATTCTTATTCTTGTCTTTAATTTTTAGAAGTTTTAATTCTTGTCTTTACAATCTTATCTTTGTTTTACTGCTTTCTCTTATTTTTTCTTGTTTAAATAATTTATTGCTTTCTCTTGCATTAAATATCATCTAGACAAGCATTAAATTATTTTTAAAAAGTAGTAAATATCATCTAATTCTTTGTTTTAAAATGGATTGTTACTAATCAAATTTCAATTATTTTCTTAAGATGATATTTATTTAGACATGGATTCCAATTCCTTAAATGTCACAGGTATAGAAAGGAAATCCTAATTTATTTAATTAAAATACATTAGAAAGGAAATCAAATCAATCTATGCACAAATTTCTAATTTTTTCATAGATTGTTTTCATATTTATCTTCTAATCATTTTAATTTTTGTTCTTTGTCTTTAATTTTTAAAGCTTTTAATTCTTGAGTTTAATTTTTGTTCTTTGTGTTTAGTTTGTAAAAATTTTAATTCTTGAGTTTACAATCTAATCTTTGTTCTACTATTTTCTCTTATTTTTCTTGCTATATCTTATGGAATGGATTATTACTAACTATATTTCAATTATTTCCTTAAGATGATATTTATTTGGGCATGGATTCCAATTCCTTAAATGTCACATGTATAGAAAGGAAATCCTAATTTGTTTAGTAAAAATACATTAGAAAGTAAATCAAATCTATGTATGTTCATATTTTTATTTTTTCATAGATTATTCTCATATTTTTCTTCCAATCTTTCTAATTGTTGTCTTCTTTAATTTGTAAAATTTTTAATTCTTGAGTTTAATTCTTGTTCTTTGTTTTTAATTTGTAAAAATTTTAATTCTTGAGTTTACAATCTAATCTTTGTTTTACTACTTTCTCTTATTTTTGCTACTATATCTTTTGAAATGGATTATCACTAATAATTAAAATTTAGTTATTTCCTTAATATGATATTTATTTAGACATGAATTCCAGTTCCTTAAATGTCACATGTATAAAAAGGAAATCCTAATTTATTTAGTAAAAATACATTAGAGATGAAATTAGATTTATCTATGTGAAGATTTCTATTTTTTTATAGATTATTTTCATATTTCTCTTCTAATCTTTCTAATTCTTGTTCTTTATCTTTAATTTGTAAACCTTTTAATTCTTAACTTTATTATTGTTCTTTGTCTTTAATTAGTATAACTTTTAATTCTTGAGTATACAATCTACTCTTTGTTTTACTATTCTCTTATTTCTCTTGCTATATCATTTGAAATGGATTGTTGCTAATCAAATTCCAATTATTTCCTTAAGATATTTATTTGGACATGGATTCTAATTCCTTAAAGGTCACATGTATAGAAACGAAATCCTAATTTATTTAGTAAACATATATTAGAAAGTAAATCAAATCTATGTATGTGCATATTTCTATTTTTTTATAGATTATTTTCATATTCATCTTTTAACCTTTCTAATTCTTGTTTTTTTTAATTTGTAAAACTTTTCCTTCTTGAGTTTAATTGTTGTTCTTTGTCTTTAATTTGTAAAAATTTTAATTCTTGAATTTACAATGTAACCTTTGTTTTACTAGTTTCTCTTATTTTTACTGCTATATCTTTTAAAATTTTGGAATGGAATGTTATTTATCAAATTTCAATTATTTCCTAAAGATGATACTTTTTTGTACATGGAATCCAACTCCTTCAATGTCACATGTATAGAAAATAAATCCTAATTTATTTAGTAAAAATACATTAGCAAGGAAGTTAAATCTATCTATGTCCAGATTTCTATTTTTTCATAGATTATTTTCATATTTATTTTCCAATCTTTTTTAATTTTTGTTTTTATCCTTAATTTGTAAAACTTTTAATTCATAAGCTTAATTCTTGTTCTTTGTTTTTAATTTGTAAAATTTTTAATTCTTGAGTTTACAATCCAATGTTCATTTTACTACTTTTATTTTTCTTACTTTAATTTCTGGAATGGATTGTTCCTAATCAAGTTTTAATTATTTTCTTAGGATGATATTTATTTAAACATGGATTCAAATTCCTTAAATATCACATGTATAGAAAGGAAATCCTAATTTATCTAGTAAAAATACATTAGAAAGGAAATTAGATCTATCTCTGTAGCCATGGGTAAAACACACACATAGAATGAGTTTTAGTTAAAACACCCATGAGTTTTCTTTCCCATTATTACTGAGTAGAGACTTGTAAGCTCAACAACTTCCAGCTTGTTATTTGCATGAAACATAACCAATAATGTTGATTATCATGCTAAACTTCAAAATTGGCAAATAGTTAAGCTAGAAGGCAATCTTTCTTACATAAAAATGAATGATCATACATACTCTTGCATTCTATTGTACATAGCCTCATCTATTACAAGTGCCAATTTCCATTATTTAGGCAATATATGTCATGTTACTGTTGTGAAACAAAATACTAGAACAATCTAACCTAAAAGAATTATAATCGCATTAATAAAGGCAGTATTGCAAGGGCATTGTGTTCGATCCATTGTGAAAAACTAAGACATGGTTTTGTTGTAGCAGTACTCTCCTTTGCACTCTCGTGCTCTGTCACAAACCTTTCCCTTCCTTTCCATTGCTTCTCCTGCAAACCATAAATGCACAACTAGTAGAGCCACAACCAACACCAACTAATGAGGCTTTTTCATAGCTGCTAAGATTTGAGAAATTTCAAAAATTCTAAGAAAATGTAACCTGAACTTTCATGTATTAGCAAGTATTTTGTAGTTTATTGCTTTCTTGGAAAAATCTTATCTTTGTTCATAAGATTTCCATCTAAGTATTTCTCTGAATCCCCTATGCACTTGTATCTAATTTGATCAAAAAACTATATCTGAGTTTGAAAAACCTGCATGTAGCAATGGAAAAATCCATTTCTAAAATAGATTTTCAAACTAATCCACTATTAAAACCTTGGAAATGATTTTTTTGTAGCAGTGCTCTCCTTTGCACTCCCATCCTATCACAGACCGTGCCCTTCCTTGCCACCACTTCTCCTACAAATCACCAACTCACAACTAGTAGAGCTAGAGCTAGAACCAGCTAATGAGTGTTTGTCATAGCTACCAAGCTCTGAGAAATTTTAGAACTTCTAAGAAAGTGTAACCTTGATTTTCATGTATTAGCAATTATTTCATAGGTTGTTTCTTGCTTCGATGAATCTGATCTTTGTTATTAATATTTCCCAATCAATCTTATCTTTATTTGGTAGTAGGTATTAGAGGTGGCCACCTGTGGCAAAAGACAATTCCTTGTTCATTGTTTTGCCTATTCATTCATGCATTTTTTGAAGGACCAATTTTTGTGGATGTCTATGTCAACATCTAATAGACCTACTATAGTTATTTAACACTGAACTACACATGAATAGCTCCTTACATTGTATTTTTGTAGCCTACCTTCTCTCTTACCTCTTGGCAAACAACCCACAAATCCAAAAAGATCTTAGCCATGTTACCATTAGTAATACTTTGCTATCACATTAGGTAGTAGTGCATACATAGGCATGAGAGTTAGGGTGTTAAACTTGCATAGAAATGATTTTACTTCAAGAAAAAAAGGTGAACTAATGAACAATGAATGAAAGAATTATCTGATGACTTTGGGGAAGGGATGGGATGGGATTAGTTGATGGACTAGTCTCTTCCATGGCTCTCATCTCATCCCTCTTTCCTATCAATTCTTTTTCTTAAGGCCATGCAAAAATGTATAGTGGCTTGGCATGAATTCAAGAACTCATTCATTATTATCTCTATTCCAAGCCACCATGGCACACAAATCTGTGAAGATGGCATATCCTACAAATATGAGCAAAAACGTTTCAGTGTTGCCCCACCTCATAGTATTTGTGGATCATAATAATTTCCCTAGTGCTCAATATCTATAAACTTATAGGGCACTACAATGTTGTTAGTTTGACTAAGGCTACCTAGTAGCTAATCAAATATCCATGCAAACTAAGATATCAAGACATGGCCATCATAAAATTTGTAGGAGATAAAAAATTGATATCATTTTTCAAATCAAAATAGAGGTAAGATAATTCAAAAAGCTTACACACCTATCATTCTGATTGTTTACAAAGATAAATACATGTCATAAAATATGTAATTTCCAAAAATATCAGATGAAACCATCCAAATAGCTTATTACAATTCATTCAATCTGAAAAAAAAATAGGCTAGGGTAGTTATATAGCATAGAGCAACCCCCTTGCAACAACATTTCACTCTAAACTTAGAATTTAGATGTGAAAATGGGGTAAATTTAGAACTTTCTTTGTGTTCCACTATCGATAATTGTAGTCCACCATCATCAACATCGCTGTGGATAATTGCAGTCCACCATTGTTTTCACTGCTAATGCTATAAATTATTTATTGGTCAATCTTTACATTTATAAATAATCTGCCATCATTGATTTTTTCAACGGTTTTTGTATTCACATGCATCCTTCCATATTTTTATTTTTATTGTACCTCTAGAATAGTTTTCTTGGTATTGTACAAAATCTTAGCCTAGCAAGTTTGATTATACATTTACATATGCCCACAACCACAACTATGTTTACTTGTACATATGGATAGGCCCACACACATATTTTCTTATCACTAACACTCTTAACAATAAATGGTATGTTTAATTGAAAACTTCTATCCTGTTTTCAATTGGATATAGAATCAACACATCATTCAATTTGCATAGAACAAATACATTATTCAATTTCTAAATGGATATAGAAGAATCATGAGACCAATAGTAAGATAGACAAATATGCTTAGTGCAATAACTCTTGGATTGAAATTAATGATATCATTGATAATTGGTAACATTGCCAAAGTTTTTATTTTAAAATGAATACATAAACTAGATTATAGTGATGAGTCTATCCTTCCAAACTCATTAATTTAATTTGTCAACTTGGAATATGTTCATTTATATTGTACAAATTATTAATTTTATGTATGTTCACTAAAACTTGAGTTGTGTGTAGAAACTTTGATTAAGTAGAAAAACATCATGAATGTCCCTACATAGTATTATGTTTTTTAGCATATTCACCTTGTTCTCTAAACACTTTTGTTATTTGAATCAATTGCACAATGACATAAAGAGAATTACAAATATAATCTTAGCCACATAAGCCAAACATTTATATTGTTACCTTACATCGTCAGACACACCAATAGCAATGTTATCAAGAAAACTACTTGCAACACCAATCCATGCACAATAGTGTGGTGGCCTTGCTTTAGGACCAAACATACAAGCCATGCACAATAGTGTTATGGCCTAACTTTAGGACCAAACATACTATTTTGAAACACTTGTTGATATTTTTCATAATTAGCATAAAGTAAATTCTAAAAAAACTATTTGTGTAACACAAATTTAAATGTTATTTGCATAAAATATTGCAGTCCATGTCCATTACATTCCATCTATAATTGCACTCCTTTTAGTGCTTGGAGGACTACTTTTGGTGTTGGCTTATTAACTTAAAAACAAAAGGATAGCATGAAAAAAGGGATAAAATGAGATCATATCTAATTAGGGAAGGTTGGTAAGAGTGAACTTCCCATCTACTAATGAATTGTGATAGTGAAGATCTAGATGAATGCATTCCACTAGTTGCAATGAAAGTTCATTCTCAACAATATGGATCTGCTTTCAGAAACTTTGTCTATGAATACAAGTCACATCACCAAAATGTAATATACAAAGGATGAGCAAATCAACTTATCAAGAAATTATTGTATAAAGTATATGTTCAAATCCTAAACATGACCAATGTGACAAATAATTAGTGGCTATGGCCATTTTACAAATTTGGAAATTCATGTTTCTATTATGAAATCGAAATTGATCCATTGAATATACCCAACAATGCATAGTTTAAATGGTGAAAATATTTTGGTCATAATCCATATGGGATGATGGAAAATTCTTTCTCTTTTGTTAAAGATGCAAATCGTAGTGATTATTTCTTTTATACAAATCCTAGAGTGAAAATTATATACACAAACAAATTTGGTTGGACAAGCATGAGCTATTACATATTTTCCACTATAAAAAGAAGACATGTCACTTGTAGTCCATCAGGATTTTCTTTCTATCAAGTAGTGTATACAACAGAAAAGTGGGATATAAGTTACTTTTGGCAAAAAAAAAATGTGCAAATAGATAATACAACTTCACCTTTCATGTTTGATTCACGCATCTTAAACATTTAACTTAGTGGTGGACTAACATTGGAAGACTTGCAACATCCAATTCATCAAGTGTTGTTGGCAAGCCCTTATGCTAGAGACTCTGATTATGATGAAGATCCATAAAATTTAGCATATATTGTGTCTTGTAATGTTAATAAAATGAATTTCCCTTTATCTTTATGATTATGTTCCATTTGAATACTTGCACTTGTTTCATATCAATCAAAATTTAGGAAAAAATAAAAAAAAATATATGGAATTTAGATGATCTTGACTACTAATAAAACCATCATTCAGAGCATGATCAAAAAATGTCAATAGAAAGTCATAATAGCTTTCAACATTTAACAACTCAACCAAAAATAAAATAAGAAAAATCATTAACAAATTTTTAACATTCATGATAATAAATTATACATAGTCAATCTCCTATATGTCTTTGATCCCTTTGAATGTGATTTTCATAACACTAAAATATATTTTACATGTAGTATATTTCTTGTTCATGTAGTCATGTAAGTAATTATACAGTATTTCTTTGGTGAAATATTGCACGTACTATAAGTTATTAGAGCTACCTATATTTGGATCATAAACTTTTCAAAAAAAAATTCATTGATAAGATAGTTCAATATAAAAAAAACCAGGTATGCAATAAAGAAATATTTTCACTCAAATGGAATTCCAATTTTGAATGATTACAAATAATAGTCTTACATTGACAATATTATAAATATAGTAGAAGTCAAATATCAAATAATATTATGTGTGCTAAAAGAACAGAATATTTCTGTGTATATAAACAAACAAAAAGAAATAGCATGAATAATGAAGAGTTATAAGCATTAAGAAAACATGAAAGAATTTACAAATCTAATATAAGAAAATGAAAAAAACTAATAACACTAAGGATAGCTCACCCTTATACCAATGCAAAGAGAAGATATTAAAATAAATAATGTCACATTAGCAAACTCTAATGATCAAATAAATTTACAAAAATTAAATAAAAATATATGAAGTTAATTAAACCATGTAACAAATATGCATTGCAAAAATTTATAAAATTTTAAATATGAAGACAAAAAAAATATTAGAAATGCTTAATTAAGATTTCAAAATAGTCCTCGAATTGTTACAAATGAATTTGAATGTAACACATGTAATGAAAAAAAATTTGCAATGTTACGTACCAAGAAAAATAGCATATTCAAATGTCAAAGATGTAGAAATGAGAACTACCCTAAAATTTTATCTATATTAAATAATATGAATCTTGAAGAACAACCATGTGAATTTCAAGTGTTAACCCAAGTTGAAGAAATGTTAATTGTGAGGCTCAATCCCATTATTCAAGTTACGCATGCTCATGGAGGCCAACTAAATATAGAGGTCATACAATAGGCTTTCCACAACATGCAAAAGAGGCAGCAAAAATCCTACCTTGAAAATTACAAGAGTTACCATTGATTATTGTTCAAAGAAAATATCATTTTGGTGGAACATATGATTTTATTATCAACAAGGCAAGAGTACTAGTAGCGTTAGAATTTAAAATTCATAATGAAGTGTTTTAAAAGATGTTGAAATAAATTTGGAAAATATTGAAAAACTTCTAGAAAACAATCATGTAAGATGCACTAATAAAGTTCAAATAATTAATATTAATGAATTAGAAGATGAATAACATTGAAGCATATGTAAGAAGTAATGATGATTATGAAGAACTTTATGATGAAAGTATACTTACATCATCTATAATTATGAATACAATTGACTCTAAAATAGTGAATGATCTCATTCAAGATTAGCTTAACTTACATAAAATTAAAGTTGCAAAAAGTATTAATTGTCCAACAATAGATAAAACTCTATTAAATAAATACTTTTATCCTGATTATTTGATATTTCCTTCCCTACTCTCTTTCCCATAGGAAAATGCAATCTCTATGACTTAAGAAGTAAGCAAGTTTGATTACATCAATATGCAAAACATCTTTTGTTGTATAAAGATGGAAGATTTGCAAGACATCCTAGATTTAGATGCTATATTTTTAACATGATTAAGAGACATCATGCACAAAACATAGTCTCAATTTTCATTAAATGAAATTTACATAAAATGCCAATGCATATCAATGAGTTAAAAGAACAATTACAATAGGCTCCAAGCAAGAGTTTTGGTAATAAAATTGTACGATTTAGTTCTACATTGCAAGGTACATGAGCTTACTAGTCAAAATGTTGCTCATAGTTAATATCAATGTTGAATCAAATTAAATCTCCTATTATATTTTTCATGTTAATGCTGCTGATATCCATTGGCCTCATTTACATAAACATATGACAAGAGTTGCAAAAAAATGGTTTACAACAAAGTAAACAACAATGGTCATTGAAAACCCTCATGTTGTAACACAATATATGTATTATTGTTACCAAGTTTTTATGAAAGAGATTTTGAAAAGGGACATGAAAGTGATTGACTAGTATTTAAGGTATGAATGGCAACATCAAGGATCTCTGCACATACATGCCTTTTTGTGGATCAAAAATGCTTCAAATATAGACACAATTAATTGGCATGATGAGGATAAAGTCAACAAGATAAAAAATTTCTTAGATGATCTTATACATGCACGGAACCCTCGATTTGCCACTACAATGCCATATTTTATTGATGTTGATATTCTATGAGATTTGATATTTATTTTTGCAAATAAATATATATAAAAAAATAATTCAAATATTTGTCACCCATCATCATATGTTAAAGAAGCAATATTCACCAAAGATGTTGACAAAGATTATATAGAACTAATTAACTCAGTTCAAAGATATTCATAATGTAGAAAGGATACATGCTTATGATTAAAAAATGGAAAATTACATTGCAAGTAATGTATCAAAAAGTTATTTGAAAAAAATATTTTGAAAAAACTATTGCAAAAAATTATAATATTATATTTACATATACTTTGTAAATACAAAGTTCCATGGCCTATTCATGAAACCTCTTCATTATTATAGAAGAATTGTAAGTCAAAGAAATTGTATTTGAGTA
>MNCI01022885.1:5300-16212 GCA_015680685.1 Gnetum montanum | reverse complement strand
ATACAGTTTGCAAAGATTATGAAGAAGATGTTTATATTGAAAACCTAAATCACTTTTAAAATTAATGGGAGCTTTTATCAAGTTTGCAACCAACACAAGTTTTAAATCACACAAAAATAGATATGTTAGGATGAAGAGACATAGACATTTGCTATGAATGGAACAAAACTAATCAAAATGAAATCAAAAGAGCATTACAATTTCTAAATTTCTTGAAAATTTCCAATACTACTGTTATGATGCAACTTAATATAAATTATCAACAAACATTAAATAACAAACAACAAAAAGTTGTAAGTATTATTAAAAATCATTATATTCAAAGTAAAACAAAAGCATTAAAACCATTGAAATTAATAATACATGGTAGCACTGACATAGGGAAATCTTTCCTAATTCATGCTATCAAAATAGAAATGTCTACTTTAGAAGAAATGACTTTGTTGGTAATGGCTCCAACAAGGGTTTTAGCTTTTAATATTCAAGCAAAAATAATTCATGTTGATTTGATACTATTCATAAAAGAAAAAGAAGGAAACAAAAATATTATTTTATATCAGTTGCAGAATGATTTAAAGGACACAAAATATATTCTCATTAATGAGTATAGTTTTATTGGTGCTAGGCTATTAGAAGATATAGATGCAAGGCTACAACAAATATTTCCTTATTGTAATGAAATTTTTGGAGGTAGGTCAATAATTTTCATAGGTGATATAGCTCAATTATCTCCAATTCGAGATATAGCACCATATTACTCCAAAGGTATTGGAAACATTTTATGGAATAAGCTTACATTTGTTGTTTTATTAGATAAAATATTATGAAAAAACACATCTATAAAAGAACAATGAATTTTTTAAAAAATTTCTAAAAAACTATAAGAACTTGTATACCAACAAGTACTGATTGGGAGATATTAATGAATAGAAGCTAAAACCAAATATCTATTCATGAATTAAAAAATTTTGATGATAGTATACACTAATTTTCAAGAAACAATCAAG
Organism: Gnetum montanum; assembly: GCA_015680685.1. Taxonomy (NCBI): domain Eukaryota; kingdom Viridiplantae; phylum Streptophyta; class Gnetopsida; order Gnetales; family Gnetaceae; genus Gnetum; species Gnetum montanum. The sequence goes on along the minus strand of MNCI01022885.1, from coordinate 15,205 downwards.
TAAATAAACATAATAAGAAAATGTTATGTAATTTGGGAAAGCTTGTTTGTCGAAGTCTTAGCATTAGTAATTGTTCTAATCAGTACATATCCATGGATGATGAAGAGTTGGAAGCAAAAATACTAATCAAAATTCGGGCTAAAGTAATGTTGATAAAAAATATATTTACTTGTTATGGCTTGTTAAATGGAAAAATTGGAACTATTATAGATATATTTTATAGTAGTGAAACAAAACAACCAATGCCACCATCTTTGGTATTGATTAATTTTCCAAAATATACTGGTCCATCATTTATGTCTTCTTCAAAGCAAATAGTTCTGATAATGCCACTACAATTTGGTTCAAAAAAATAGTTACTATTAAAATTGTCATGGGAACTTACAATACATAAATCACAAGGCATGACACTTGACAAAGTTGTTGTTGATATTACACATTCACAGCAACCTAGATTTGTTCATGTAACACTTTCTTGTGTTAGATCATTATCATGCCTACAAATTTACAAGCAATTTCTTATGACTAGTATGAGAAAATAAATAAATCAAAACTAGCCCAAAGAAAAATAAATGAAGAAAATTGTATTAAAAAGTTGGGCAAAAGAAACACTCATAATTTTGCATATAGCAATAGGTACAATTTTGAATAATTTATTTATAATATTGTAACCTTTAGAAATATATATTAGTTAATATAAATGATTTTTTATTTATGTATGCTATGAGAAAAACTAATATTATGTAAATAACATAGTGTCCATTAACTTCATGGCTACTTCATTGAGTTTCATACCATTATTTGTTCTTGGGAATTACGACAAAAATTGGGTTTGTGAATTTCATGTAATATACAAAACTAGTATGAAACCCTTTGGAGATATCAAAGATGGAAAAAAAGTACAAACTTATCAAGTAATGGACGTTGAGGCATCAACTTCAATTATTTCTATCTATGTTCATTACAATGTATTGAAATATGAATAGCTACTAACTAATTGCTTTTCATAAAAATCTGTTATGCAAGTCATAACCTACAATGAAGATGCAAAGATAGAAAATGCCAATTTACATGTAGAAAATTTTTATCGCATTCATGGAGGAAAAATACAAAGAAAGAACATAAAATTTAATAAAAAGAATGTGATTATGAAATGGTATTAAATAAATTCTCAAAAATCCACCGAATAGATTAAATGCTCAAAGAAATTTCACATTACAGGTATACTTTCATTAATCTCATAAATCTAGACTCTTATATCAACTCATATGAGAAACTATGTAATTTTGTAGAATTCCTAATTATTGAGTAATGTATTTTAATTATTTTATAACTAACCTTTCTGAAACACCACCAATTTCAGCTTAATACTTTGAATAGAAATTTATTTCTCCACGATTCAAGGATGGAAGCCTAGTTAAAGCAAAGCTAACACAAGCAGCAGGTTGGCAGCCATGATTTGGATTATTCAGGTGGGAGCCAAAGGCCATTGTTGATAATTCCTTGGATGTCCTCATCGCTGATTCCATGTTCTAGCCAGAGGTTGCAGATGCGACTGTTGGGAACCATTTGCAGATCAGACCAAGAAAAATCCACAAGGTTCAGAAGCCGCAACGTTTCTCTATTCTCCTGCCTGTACTGGCAGCACAACCTGAGTTGATTGATATTTCTCCAAATTGCTTTCCATGAATCCTCCTGTGCCTGTAGCCCATCATCCGGATCTTCATAATCGTTATCTGTAAGGAAATGGCAGAACATTTGGATCTTTCGCAACATGTAGTCCATGTGAATCGCCAAGAGAGGCTTGTTGTATTCCTGGACCAGCAGCACATGAAGCATGCTATTCACGGGCAAGGCCGCAGAATTTTTCACCAAATACACTATAATCAATTTGCGGAGCTCTACCTGTGGGACTGCATTTGCAATGTTGAAAGGGATCCGATTGAAGGGATTAAGTGCACACAGACTACCTTCCTAGATCTTTTCCAGGGTACTTCTGTTGAATAGATGCTGCTTCGGATTTTGCTTTCTGACAGACGCACTGGATCATAAACCATTTCTCTCATTATAACGTCCTCAAATTCTTTCGGAACATGAATTGTAGTCTCTGCACTGCTCCTGCTACTAATTTTCTCTCTGCCCTGCCACGCACCTCACGCACAGAACGCTGCCACCTCGCTCCACTGCCGACTGCCACTCTGTCGCGCCTGCCGCTGATTGTTTTCTGCTGCTGCCGCTGCTGCATCGCCTTCTCCTACCCCGCCACATGGCTGTCTCTTCTCCTACCGTGCCATCGCTATCTGCGCTCACCGCGTCGCTGCCCTTGCTATCTTCTGTTGTCGCCCCTACTGTTCCCTCTGCTGCCACTGTTTCCTCCTTGCTGTCACTATACTCGTGCCGCCTCTGTGCTCCCGCGGACTCCACATGACTGCAAACACCACCAGGCATCACCGGCTACCATCCTCCCCGATGATTAAAAATTTTTCTTTACCAACCATTGGAAAATTCCAATTTTCGAGCCCATTAACGTGGACAACAAAAAAATAATAATTTTTAATCAAGGGAGCCACCACTTCTGGACATCTTTTTAAAGAGTTTCTAAAGTTTTATGGCTCAAGGGATTGTATTTTTTTTAATTATTTGTATTTTTTATGGGCTCAAATGACCCATAAGTTGTAAAATACATTGAACCTGGCCAAGAAAAGCAAATTTCCAATACACATCCAACTCATGTACAACTATCCAGCACAGGTACATTGAACCTGGTCAAAGAAAACCCTAGCCAAAACCCTAGCCCAAACCTATAAATACCCTACCAATTCATACAAATTAGAAGCAAGAACAAGGAGGCAAAAAGGAAGCAAAGCAAAAGCAGCAAGAAGGAGAAGAAAATTGGAAGAGGCAAAGATTGGAGAAATTGGCGATTCCGAAGGAGGAAAGAATTTGCAATCCTTGGGTGCTTGGCACATCCGATTTTTGGCTTTCAAGTTCTTCTCACATCGTCACATCATATCTTTCCGGGGCTAGGCGTTTGACTTGCCATTCACACTTGTGCAACTACGCTTTGACCAGTGCACATTTTTTTTGAAAAACAATATAATACAGTTTCATTATTGCCTCCCATTCACATTGTTTAAGTTCTTTTTATGCTTTACAAATATAACTTTGTTTATGCTTTATTCATAATCCTGTATGCTTTATTTACATTTCGTATCGTCGTTTGCATTCCGTTTACATACCGTTTATGATAACCCCAGCGCTAGCCGTAGCTTACGCTCGGGGAAGTCCTTGATTGTTTTGCGTGCAAACCATCCAAGGCACTCTGCCTTCATTCCCTTTTCCAGCTCGCCCTCAAGTGAAGGTAGAGTCAACTGTGGCTGTCCAACGATCTCTCGGTGTCTGTTTCCCTTCCAGCCTTACACCGACGATTTAGGTCAGTACAGTTTTTGGTGCTAGAAGGAGGGCCACTTTCTTGTTATTGATTAAAAACTCACTACCTATCAAAACTCCATTCATCTATCCCAGTCCATTCACGTTTATCATGGAATCTTCCCAAGTCAACCCAGTAACACTACCAATTACTTCAAACCCTATGACTACTACGGAATCCATAACCGTTATTGAACACATAAATCCTCAAGGCCCTACACACCAATCCCTCAGGCTACAAGGCAAAGGCCCTATTCACGCAACTCTTACACCCGAACAATATAATTTTATTTGTGTTAAGATCCAAGCCAACCTACCCATTGATCGTATAGAGAGGGAAGCTAAACGAGAATATGAATTCATCCATAAAGGAGAACGTGAGTTTATCCCTTCAGCTTTTGACATAATCCCACTATCTGAAAACCATCATAAACTCATATCCCAACTTCTCATGGTTAAAAATCAAGCCTTACAACTACCTCCCATAAAGCCTCAAGATGAAGAAGATGACTTTGCAGCCCAATCTGAACATGGAGAATCATACCATACTGTTAGCCCCCATGCCCACACAAACCTATTATCCCATCCTTTCCTAGAAGAAAATATGTTTCCTTCTTCATCCACAAACATTCAAGCACATGTTCCCCATTCCATCCCTATCTTTTCCATGCCCAATAACATTCACTCTGATGCATCCACTTCCATAATTCCTCCACCAGCACAGTCTCAACAACTCCCCCAAACCAACATAGGGTCAATCCCCCAACCTCAAGTAGTTGGAATACCATCAGTCATACCAGCTTCCACATCCATCCATTACATACCCCAGATGTTCAAGGTGTTGCCTCACAACATGTGGCTAGGCAATGGGTTCCACCAGTAGTGTCAGTCCCGAATACCATCCCACCACAACAAATGTTAGCCCAACAACCTGCTTTTCCACAAACAATGCAACAATTAAACCATTATCATCCACAATCAACTCAATCCATTGGTTTGCCTACTGCCCAAGAATGGGAAGACACACAAAAAATGATGCACTCTTTCGCAGAAGAATTAAAATGTCTTAAAACTTTCAACAATGAGGAAGTCAAGGTACTAGATTTCTATCAAGATGACCCAATTGACCCCTCAATTACACCCTTGACCTTGCCAAAAGGAGTCTCATTACCTCAACTGACCAAGTACAATGGAGAAGGGGACCCAAATGCCCACCTAGTGACATTTAGAACCAAAGCCTTTTACTTCAACCATGGCCCCATGTAATCTTGCGAGTGTTTGCAATGTCCTTAACCAGAAAAGCCTTATACTAGTACCGATCTCTACCTCGTAGCTCCATATCTTCTTTAGAGAATTTGTTGCATCAATTTGTCACCCGTTTCAAATACAATCTGAAACCTGAAGCCACATTAGATAGCTTGATTCAAATTAAACAAGCACCATTAGAGCCAGCACAGAAATTTATCCAAAGGTGGAGTGCAGCCTTAAACGAACTTCATGAACCTATCCCCGAAACATATTTACTCACTATCCTTAAGTCAGCCGTGAATGACTTTATTAAGTCAAAACTTTACTACCTAAAAGCCCGCACATTGAGCCAAGCATTTGTACAAATCAAAGACATAGAAGAAGCGGCACAAACAAGTAATGACCCAGCCTACTCAACCTTTAGAAGTCAACACATAAGGAAAGATAAACCCAAAACAATGGTAGCAGCAGTGGCTGAGGGAAAACAACCCACTATCCTAAACAACTATGAAAGAACAGCACCCACTCATACACCTGAAAGCTCCTCAAATAGAAATAACAACATAGGTCATGCACGTACCTTCGAAAGAAAAGACCCTACTCAGTACACACCATTGCCCATGAAGCCTTCACAAATGCTTGAACAACTTCTAAAGGCTGGGTTAATTCAACATAAACAAATGTCTCCTGCGGCCTCACAAAGACATGATCGCTTTTGCGAATTGGCCAAAAATCCAGCCTTAGCAACACCCAACGAACCCCCTATCCCAAAAGGCTTTAGGTTGGATAGGTTTTGTGAGTATCATCAACGGTGTGGTCATGGGACTGATTACTGCTATGCATTGAAGCAAGACATACAACGCATGATAGATGGGGGTGAAGTAGCATTCGACGAGACAAACCCAGTAAGGCCCCAAAATCAATCCATGGGGGTCTATAAAGATCCTCTCAATACCAAAATCAACGATGCCCCATATGTGATTAATACTATCCATATGGAAAACAAACAAGACGTCCTGCAAAAACCTTTTGTGATCCGTGTGCCTCCCAGTAAGGCAAGGATTCCCCTAGCCTCCACAAACAAGAGGCCTCCCTTTGTTATCAAGGTACCACCCCAGGCACCCACAACACCCTTTGTGGTCAAGGCTCCACAGACATCGTCCGCTAAGACGTTAAACTGGCATGACGCAGCAACAAAAACCGCTAAGCAACCTTTCGTCATAAGAGTGCCACAACGAGATGACCCCTCACCTACCCAAAGCCCAATAGTGAACAACATCTCGATCCCTCCTCCTCCAAGGGTTGACCCCACTAGCAACCCGACTAGGCCCACCAAATGGGAACGTAAGCACCTCACAACTCCCATGACCGAAGCAAAGGCCACAACTAGCAAACAACAACTGAACACTGGGGCCCCTACCCCCAAGCAAACCAAGCCTAAGTCCCCCTCCCGAGAGGTCTATCTCTCAAGCTTCACGGAGGAAGTTAAAACCAACACAATAGCTAATGACAAGGACTTCGTAGCTGCACTAACCCAAGTAAAACAAGCGCTAAAACAGAAGAACACAACGATGAGTTTGTACGACCTGGTCATGACTTCAGCCACTCACCGCGAAGCCTTGGCTCAAACATTAGCATCCATTCCTATTACAGAGGACATCCCCGCAAACGAAGAATCCATCTGTGCAACGATTTCGCAACACACACCACAAGGATTGGGTTCAAATACCTTAGCCTTTCATGATGATGCAGTTAAAGTTAACCCCGAACGAGGGGAAGTCACAATAGCTCCACTATCCATTAGCATTCGTGTTGGGCAGTGCACCATCCGCAGAGTGCATGTTGATGATGGTGCAGTAATGAACGTAGCCCTGTACTCCGTCATCGACAAGCTAGGCCTCGCAGATGAAATCAGGCCAAACAAAACCACATGTCTAAAATCCTTCAATGGATCACATGTCAGGGTTAAGGGTACAATCAACTTAGCCTTTGTAGCCGGAGATCAATTCCCTACATCAGCTGAATTCATAGTGGTTGATGAAATGCCAGAGTTTAATCTGATCCTAGGACGTCCTTGGCTAGCTCAACTTAAAGCCGTATCTTCCCCAATCCATCAAGAGATACATCTACCTTACGGGGGTGGTGAAATAATCATACATGGGGATACAATACCATCAATCAGTTCCTCACACCTTGAGGTAGGTCAAGGTTCAAAAATTGAGTTCATTAAACCTAAACAAGAAACCATGGACATACATCAAAATGCAAACCCAACATTGATTCACAACCCAACTAGCACTAAAGAAACTCAAGAAGACACAGACATAGGAGCCATTCCTACTAATTTTTCTTGGTCAGAACTACCCTTTGACATCACCGATAAAGGGGAAGGTGAATATAAGATCATACCCATACACCCAGCCCCACATATTAAGCTACAAAAGGTCAAGAGACAACTCAACAACTAGAACGAATGAGATGAACTGTCCAAAATGATGTTAAACTATGAACTATCTGAAATGACGTTAAACTACAACAAGTCCGCAATGACATTAAACTAGCCACGGTCAGAAATGGCTGGTTCCCTTTAAAACTTCTTGAAAACATTACTACCTTTGTCCCACCATGTTATAAAACTAGTAATCCTTTCTGTAACAACAGATGCAACAGTCCATCAAGACTTTAAATTGATATACCAAGCTCGAAATGGCTTTAAACTAGAGCCAACAAGTTACAAATTTATAAACTCTCGTCATCTCACATTGAATTTTTGCTTACGGGTTACAAGTTACGATTTAGATTCTTGCATAGTCGTTTCTTTCTTTTCCAAGTATTTACCTTACATCTTGCACTACATGTTGAAATTTATGTTACATTTAGTTGCACACATATACTCTAGAAAACAAAGAAAAATAATAAAAAACATGAAAAATGACAAAAACATTTATATGAAACATAAAGATAACAATGCAACCATTTTATACCGTGATTAAAATTCAGGCCATTACATCAGTCTTTGTACATTCCACCAAAGTAGTTATCCTATATTCATTTACACTTTGTAACTCTGTAAGGGAGTGTCTCTTATTTCGCTCCTGTTTTAATTGGCAGGAGCGAACTTCATGGCCAACCACAACATCTTCTCAAAATTATCTCTCAACGGACCATATGGAGATATAGAAAGAGCAATTCGCCCAGAATCTTTGGATCTAAGTCCATCCACCTATACCGATTTGATAGCCTCCACTCAAGAAATGTCAGATTGGCCTAAAAACGTAGCCAAAACTCTAGACCTAGAAGCTAGCAATATCACTGAAGATCCTCTGGTTGAGATCCCCATTACCACAATTAATGATGAAGCCAAGACCTTGAAATTAAGTGCCTTACTAGATCCACAACTCGTAGGTGACATCACTCAAGTCTTAAAAGACAACGTAAAAACATTCGCATGGTCATATATAGACATGCCAGGACTAGACCCCCGGATGATCCAACATAACATTATCCTTGATGAAAAAATCAAACCAGTAAAACAAAAAGCATGAAAGGTTAAACCCGAAGTAGCATTAGTAGTCCGCGCTGAGATCACAAAGCTTTACCAAGCCGGTTTCATCCGAGCCGTTGACTATTCCGATTGGGTGTCAAACATTGTTGTAGTCCCCAAGAAGAATGGTAGTATACGCATATGTATTGATTTGCATGATCTCAACATAGCCACTATAAAAGATGACTTTCCCGTGTCCAATATTGATCAACTTATTGACACGACTGCTGGGCATGCATTATTATCTTTTATGGATGGATTTTCAGACTATAATCAGATAAGAATTAATCCAGAGCATCAACTTAGAACAAATTTTATGACATCTTGGGGGACACTTTGTTATACGATGATGCCATTTGGCCTTAAAAATGCAGGCGCTACATATCAACGAGCAATGACATATATATTTAGTGACTACATGCTTAATTTGCTCAATGATTATGTTGATGATATAGCAGTCAAGTCTAAAACAACTAAACAACATGCAAAAGATCTAGATTTAGTGCTTAAACATTGTCTCAAATATGATCTTAGGCTCAATCCAAAAAAGTGTATCTTTGGTGTTAAAACAGGCAAAATGCTTGGTTTCCTAGTTTCTGAAACAGAGATACAAGTAGACCCTGATAAGGTTAAAGCAATAACCAATATGCAACCACCAAGAAACCTTACCAAGCTATGTGGCCTCCAAGGTAGGCTGCAATTCATTAGACGCTTTATCGAAAGGTTGACGGATAAGTTGAGCCCCATGCAACATCTATTATGAAAGAATGTACATTTCCAATGGACTAAACAATGCCAAGAAGCATTTGAGAACATAAAACAAGAGTTGGCCCAACTACCAACTGTTTATCCTCCACAAAATGACAAACCTTTCTACATCTATCTTGCAACTTCTAGTTCGTCCATCGCATTCATGCTTTGTCAAAAAAGTCAAGATGGGGCCGAGATCCCTGTATACTATCTAAGCCATGCTTTAATATCCCATGAACAACGATACAACGATGTAGAAAAATCATGCCTTGCCCTTGTCTTCTCTTTGAAGAAATGGCGACATTATCTCTTTCGTAATCAAGTTTACATCATTTGCAAAGATAATGTTCTTTGTGCCATCACTAATAACATCTATGAGTCAAGTAAGTTAGTTAGGTGGAAAGCGATGATTACAGAATTTGATTTACACTATGTTGCTCAATCTTCCACAAAAGGTCAAGCAATAGCCACGCAATTAGCTGTCTCACCGACACATGATCAAACAACAATAAACCCCGAATTCCCAGATGAAAATGTTAACAGTATAGACATTGTACTTGATAATTATGAGGCAATTCTCTACTTTGATGGGGCCTCGACTTCTCGAGGAGGAAGTGCCGCAGCTATTTTAATATACCCCTCTGGGGAAATCCAACCTTCTGCTTAGCGCTTAAATTTTCCTTGCACTAATAACATAGCAAAATATGAAGGTCTTCTTAGAGAACTTCAAATAGCGCTAACTTTAGGAATCTACGCCTTGTAGTTCGAGGTGATTCACAATTAGTTATTAATCAAGTCATTGAGGCCTACACATGCAAAGCTCACCATTTGCAATCGTATTGTGATTTGACTAAACATATAGTGAGACAACTAGTAGAAGTGGATATACAACACATCCCTAGAAGTAAGAATACCATTGCTGATGCACTTGCCA